>LD344541.1:269596-283318 GCA_001465055.1 Ptychodera flava | reverse complement strand
ACTGTGGTCTCATATCATGGCCAACCATGGTAGTTCATGGTTAAACATCAAAAACCATCAAATACCTTGTTGACCATGGTACACCACAGTTGACATTTCGCCGGGGTTACACTGACTGATACCACCTCGAATTCCCCTCTGTATGAAAGTCATCTGCTCTTTGTCCTGAATAAGTTTAAACTTATTGCCCGTGTAAAGTAACATAGCATCCCATGTCAGGCCGGCACTGACATATGATGGGCCGGATATATATATCTAAACATGTGTCACGGAAATTTTCGAATATATTCGCAAGAAGGAGAATGTCGGTCTCACAATAGAATTCCATATAATCATGAATCGTCTGGCATCCCACTTCATCCCACACCTTCAGTGCGTCTTTATAATCGGAATCTGAGATATCCTCAACCTTTAGTTTGTCATAATTTTTTTCTCCCTCTCGGAGCTCCTGCTTTTCCAATCGCTTGGGAGAATCTAAATATTCGTACGGGAAGAAACATTTCGCCCGCTGAATCTCTGGATGCGAAATTGGCACCATCCATCCATCATCTGGCACTGTCTTTGCCAATTTATCGAGCGATCCATACATCAACTGAGCACTGTCCATAAACTTTATCGAAAAGCGATGTAACACTGTCTTCTCTTTTCTTATTCGGCCACTCTCCATCGACAACAATTGAGGCACAAAAGATAAATTTTTTCTTAAGACACATGATTCCACCATTGCCGGTCTTAACTATGATTTCGAGCTCTGATCCGATACCCTCATCTATTTCAAAATTCAAAATAAAAGAACGATCGTACCCCTTGAGGTTGTGAAAGTAGATAGGAATGGTTCTCGATGGGCGGCACTTTTCACAATAAAAGGTAGTTTATCCTTTGCAATTCGATGTGTGGCATGTTCCACACCACATGCAATACAGTCTGGACTCCCGTATACGGTAGGATCTTTAATCGGCACGACTTTCCTATGGTATGATTTAGAATATTTCTCAGCCCTTTTCTTCATATCCTTTAGAAATTCTGTAACACATGAGAGGCCTGTGAATGTTCTTTTATGGTAAGATTTTGGCTTACTGCCTGGCCATCGCTTAATCATAACATACGAAAGACAAATTGGAATGTGCAGGCCGGTGTCCTTCTCAATAATTGCCTCAGTATCTGTGTACACGACATAGGGACAAACAACTTTCTTCTGATGTCCTTCAAATTGGCACACTTCCTTAGGAAAAACTAGCTGAGTGGTGTCTGTCCCACAATACACCTGATGTACTTCCAACTCTTCTGTTGACGCAAAACCTTGCTTACAAGCCATACAAATACACTTCCGTCTGCGCTCATTCTTTCAATTATTACGAGAATTATGAAGATGATTTAAAGCAGTAATTGGTACGAAGTGGCTATCGCGTGAGCTGTCTTCAATGACTATCAGTAAGATATTCCCTATCTGTCCTCTTTCC
Organism: Ptychodera flava; assembly: GCA_001465055.1. Classification (NCBI taxonomy): domain Eukaryota; kingdom Metazoa; phylum Hemichordata; class Enteropneusta; family Ptychoderidae; genus Ptychodera; species Ptychodera flava. The sequence goes on along the minus strand of LD344541.1, from coordinate 281,858 downwards.
AATTCTGAAGGCCCACCACTATACAAGACAGTTATGCCGGACGGTCGGGATCATTTTCGTAGATCTGAAATACTTGAAATCTGACCCCTGGATTTTGCTGCTTGAAGCGTTTGAATGTTACTCCCTCATCAGCGGGCGTAGGAAATGGTATTCCATCCCAACAGTAGTCGGCCACAAACGGGGCGTACATCTTTCAGTTTCTTCTAGTCTGACCACTTTTCTTTTTGCGAAACTCTTCCTCACCTAACTTTATACTTGTCACGACTGCTTACTGCAAGCAGTTCTCGCTACCTCTAGGTAGAATCAGATCGGTCACACAATGCTTAATTTTTAACAACTGGGGCAGTTGGGGCCGCGCCGGCCCCCAGTAGAACTTCTTCTAGAATTACTTTAAAATTAAGCATCTCCTCGAGAACGATACCAGAACCCTCAACATCTGTAATTGTATCAAGCATATGGTTGTAGCGTTCTATTAAATGTTGTTTTATATCCGATTCCGATCCTCCGATCTTGTGTATGCATCTTTTAGTTTCACAGGCAATGTACGAATTTGTGAACTGTCGTTTTTTGGATCCACTAATTTGACTTCCATATCTGCATAAACAGAGCACATCTTTCTTTCTTTGGCCATACCTTCGATATCGATCGTGGCAATGTCCTCGACTCGCTTGACTTTGGGAAATCTCTTCATAAAACTGCACTGTTAAATGTTTTTCATAAGCGACGCCTAACGTCAATATTCTCATCCATAATAATTTTTATTTAGTATATATATACTGTTCTAAAAATTAAAAAAAAATATTCTATGATAGGTTATCAAAATCCACTATAATGTCTTTGTCGGCATTTATTTGTTTATATATCTTACCTAATATTTCTAAGTCTACTAGTTCTTCTTCGTCTTGAATTTCTGGTTTATACGGTGTGACACAAAATAACCTCTCTATAGTGAAAGAAAGACTACGCTTAAATAAGCGCGGTTTAAATGTCAACAATTCTATCTTACTACCTTTTCTAATATTACGTGGTACAATAGCAGGATTTTCTCTGGCTGTATTCGGCTCACTGTTTTAGAACCACAGTCGATTTCTTGAACTATATCAATGCATGTAGCGAAATCGTCATTATGATTTCCTCCTCTTTTAAACCTAAATTTAAAAATACTTTGTCTGTCCCTCGCTTCTGATACACTTTAGAAGGATTGCAAATGTTACCGGGGCATGTTTGGAGTGAGTGGCCAGGCTTGCAGCGAAATTTTTAGCTGTGCTTGCATCGAAACTTTCACCTAAGGTACGGGCAGATTGGTAAACTGTTAAAGACTCGGTTGCCAACACACACATTTCATCGCATGTAGCTGAATCTTTTGAACAATATTAGGCCCCATCGGGAAAACCACTTCTAATTCTAGGTCGTTGTCTACATATGTAAAATGATCTACAGTAATTTTTGCTGATGACTCGCAGCTGTATATCACGTGCGATTCCCCAACGAGCTCTGTCACCGCTTCTATTGAGGCGTGTGTGGACGAGATCCGTCATTGGATGCGAGCAAATTTGCTCGCACTCAATGACTCGAAGACCAAAATAATCTGGTTCTCGTCCAAGAATAGGAAAAGCGAAGTGCGGGGGCTGGCACCTGATATACGGATTGGTGAAAGTTTTGTGAGACCATCAGATAAAGTCCGTGACCTTGGTGTCATACTACATTCTGGTGCTACTTTATCACCACAAGTGGCTAGTGTTTGTTGTGCTGCATCACACGCCCTATGGAGAATAGGAAAAATCCGTAAGTTTTTGGACCAGCATTCTGCAGAAAAATTGGTTCACGCTTTCGTGACGTCTAGAATTGATTACTGTAACAGCTTACTTTTCGGTCTGACTGGTTATGAAATAAATAAATTACAGCTCATACAGAATTCTGCTGCTCGGCTGGTAGCAAGGATTAGGGTGAGGGATAGGTGTCACATGACTCCTGTCCTGCAGGCTCTTCACTGGCTGCCAGTGGAGCAGCGAATTCAATTCAAACTTCTTTGTCTCACATTTAAAATTATCCATTGTAATACAGCGCCGTGTTACCTCACTGAACTAATAACTGTCAGGATGCAGATACGTGAAAACATGAGGAGTAATTCCAGTGTATCGCTAGTTCAGCCAAAAATTAAGACGATTAAGAGTTATGGCCATAGAGTTTTCTCAGTGTGTGCTCCTAAGTTGTGGAATAAACTACCAGAGGCCATTAGATCAACCAACATTTTTAATAATTTTAAATTGCAGGTTAAAACTTACCTTTTTAAAACAGATTTTTAGACTCTTTATTGACAAAATGTTTTTTTTTAAATTTTAAATTGTTTTACCTTTGTGTATATTTTTAGACTAGTGAACAGATGCATTGTATGTATTTTATTGTGTTGTGTAACTATTTTTTCTGATTTTAACTGTACAGCGTATAGAGATGTTGTATTTCTATGTTATACGCTTTAGAAGAATAAATTATTATTATTATTATTATTATTATCTACATATTCACCAAGTACGAATTTACCGCCGAACGTTTTCTCAACTTTCCAGTATTTTTATTGCATCTGAAATAGAAAGGATTGCCATTGTCTTTTAGTAATATATCTTTACAAAAAATAATTAAAGAAAAACATATGGGCATAATAAATGAGGTACAAGATGTGACATCTTGTGACGTCTATTATTCTATCAAAATTAAAGCGTATATATATACGCTTAATCAAGGTCAAAAGTAATCAAGGTCACGAGACATTTTGAAAAAAAATTGTAATGCTAATTAATTCATATATGCCAAACTTCAGACCTCTAGCTCCATTGGCTTGCCCACAATTATATATGTGCATAATAAATGAGTTAAAGCATGTGCTGTCATAAGGTCTCCAATCCTGCTAAATATAAAGGAAATAGCACTTGTCGTTACTTATTTATTGACATAATCGTGTATTTTAGGTAAAAGGTTATCAAGGTCACATGACATTTTGTCAAGAAATTTCTATCCTATAGTCTATCCCTATATACCAATCATACATCTTGCTCTATTGGCTCGCTCAAAATTAGATATGTGCATAATTGCATTGTGAAACAAATCGACGTGCATCTGTATGAGGTAGGGTACTATCCTTGTACCAAGTTTGAACGAAATTGCTCCAGGCGTCTCTGAGATATCTGCGTGAACTGACGGACGGACGGATGCACGGACGGACGCACGGACGCACGGACGCACGGACATGACCAAACCTATAAGTCCCCCCGGACAGTGTCCATGGGGACTAACAAGCGTAAGTACTTTGTAAGAACTACGTAGTACTTACAAAGTTCAGATAACATTTTCCTCTGGCTCCCAACTATTGAACTTTCTGGATAACCGTGCCATTTTATCAGATAGTATTTATTTCCCCTCACTTTTTTTTCTTCAGAATTCGTTCTACTCTGTACAGCTTGTCGGCGCCAGCAGCACTCTGAAGTTCATCAGAATAGAAAGTGCAAAGTATTTCCTCTCCACTCCGATCTTTTATCTTGTAAACGGGCGGCGTTCCCAGTCCAGCTGCGTACACCATTTTTGAACTATGAACACCTCCTCTGTCCAATTTGGTAAATAATCTTTCCTGAAAGTGGTCGTGTATTTTGTGATTCAGACTCTTTCTCCTGGCTTGAATTCAGGGGTAGCACCCACGGCCGCCAACTCAGGACCATAAAGTGTATTAAAATGCTTGCCAATCATTGTCCTTTGTTACGTCGATGGGTTTAATTTTGATACTTCTGTGTACGGTGTTATTCTTATTCTCGAGAAGTTGTGGTAGAATAGAGAGCCATTCACATGTCTGTCTGTATGTGAAATGTTTCAACATCATAGTCTTGAATGTACGATAAATCGTTCCACAACACTAGCTTTTTTATTACTAAACTTGTGAAACCAGTAAATAGATGCCGACTCAAACCATTTCTGCATTTTCCAGTTAGTAATTCCCGACCCACATCTGCCTATAGTTTGTCAGGTTGCCTTACACTTTTCTTAATTACGTCTTGTAGCGCCTTCAGAGAATCATCTGCCATTTTTGACTGTATAGGCCTGGCCCATGCATATTTACTGAGCACATCGATTACTGTTAGCATGTAGCGAATGTTGTTATTCTCTTTTGCAAATGGGGCGGGCATTTTCACAAGATTGGCCTACCATTCTGCGTCTATCGATGATACGAAGATGCGCCGTCCGTCCGTACCACCTCCACGAGTATGAGGTACCGGTTTATGTAGATTATAAGTTAGCTGAGCTTGCAACCAGTCCTACACCCCTTTCTTGGTCACTTTTAGTCCGCTGGCGCGTGCTGCCTCATAACAATAATTTTTGTACACCTCCAAAACCAGTTCTTGGGTTGTAATATAATTCTCCTTGTGACGTAGTGTCATGTGATTATTATTCATGAGCTGTCATTGCTATTCATGAGGGCATGTATATCTCTCTTGGCCCACGTGTACTCAAGCCAGTCTCCAGCTTACCATCACACTATGTACGTAGCTTAGAGCTTAGTGTAATAAAGTAGCATCTTAGATTATATAGTACTCGCTGTTTCCAGTCGTCTTTACATCCATTCATCATTGGAATACCAGACTTGCCGGCCCCGACACGCTACCACATAACCGACAATACCAACGTAACCTCGGTTATATCACATTGGAGCCAGCTGGTGGGATTCTAACTCACATTCTCAAGACGGACTTGGAGGAAACCTGGTTGTAACAAAGCTTAACCTGTGAGTACTTTAAAGACACTATAAGCCATGTGTAAGACACACTCGGAACTTTTGAAAATAACTGTGTGCTACTAAAAGCTGAGAGACTCAGAACGAACGCTTCTATGGCTGTTGTAACCTGACTTTGCTACAAGCAGCAAGTTAAATATCTGCCGGAACTTTGGAAAGTTATCTGCAGGGGGAGATCGACTGTCGTCATCTTTATGTATGCATTAGCGTGGTAATGCATAGCAGAATCTCCGATACCTGAGATAGCCAAGCAGGACTGAATTTGCTGATCAACTTAATACTGGTTCAGACGTCGCCGTGTGGACGTAGCTGATAAACCAGAGACGAGAAGTTGGATTTTGTGAGCACTGTCAACCTTGAAGAGAACTCAACCATAAGCCAGCAGAAGCAAGTTCACAGAAGACGGACGACAATTAAGAAGACAAAAGAACTTTTGTGTGAAGTGAACTTAATTGAACTCTGCCGTGGACACTGTCAATGAAGCAACTGGACTTGCTTTTTTATGACTTTGAAATTTCTTGAAAATTTCTGTGTGCAGAGAATTTTCACAATCTTTTTGTTTCAGTGTTTACTTAATCTTTCAGTATACGCGGGAAGACACACCTGTTCACGCAAAAGACTGTAAGTACTAATATAAACACTTATTGAAACAAAGTCTTAACGATCTAAAGATAGGGTGTTTTTCTGGGGTGAACGCCCCTTAACTAAGTACCTGTGCAAATCGTACGACAAGAAATTTGCATTCCTGTGATTGTGCACTTGTGTATCTTTTCATTAACGGTGAAAAACAAAGATGAGAAGCCGTGGGAAATACTATCATTCAGTTGCATTCAATTAAGAAATTTACACTGACTGGTTGGGGTCAACACACTGTGTGGTTGATACCATTGCATTCTAGGGGTGACCAGGTAAGTACATATCTCTTACTACAGCCGTGTGCTAATGAATGAATGAGTATGTCCGATACGGAGGGTGAAGTAAGCTTTCCAAGTATGACAGAAAGCAAAAGCTCGACAATTAAACAAGAGCCTATTGACGATTATGGCGCAACAAGTGGTTTAAGTGGAAAAGAATTAGCTGAAAACCGGTTGCATCAAAAAGAAATTCTTCAGCTCAAATTGAATCTGTATAAACAAGAGCAGGCAAATCAAACGCAGCATTTAGAGAGAGAATGCATGCGTATAGATGCAGAAAGACAGAAATTTGAGCAAAAAAAAACAATTTTGTGAACTTGAACTAAACGCAGAAAGAGAGAAGCGCGAACACGATTTGAAAATGAAAGAATTAGAGGTAAAAGCGAAAGCAAATTCGCATGATACGGATCGTGAGTTCAATGATTGGACTGCTAAGCTCCCTCAGTTCAAGAAAGGTGACAACGTTGACACACATTTGCGTTCATTCGAAAGGCTAGCTCGAACGTACAGTTGGCCTAAGCGGATTTGGCCAAAGAAATTAGCTCCGACTCTTGTAGGTAAGGCCCAGGAGGTATATTCTAGGTTGAAAGAAGATGATGCCCTGGATTATGATAAGGTCAAAGTTGCTATACTTAGAACTTACAGATGAGGAGACATTCTGTATGTTGAGTTATATTGTTGCCGATACTTTTGACCGCTGGATGGAAACAAGTGGGGTTCCGTCTTTAAGTGGCAAAGAAAAATATGAACGGGTATGTGAACTATTCATAATGGAGCAATTAGTTGAAGGCGTGCCCAAACAAGGAAAGGGATCCTGAAAACTATAAGGAGTTAGTAAAACTTGGTGTGACATATCAGTCTGCACATTCTGGCGCTGCTAGCAATCAGACTGAAAGGAAGCGGGGTTTCAAAAGTTTTAACTATAAAAATAAGCAGCAAAAGGGTGAGGGAAAGAAGTTTGATAACTCATCTCAGAGTGGTGAGAAGTCAAAGCCCTCAGCTGCATGTTATACTTGTGGGAAAACTGGTCATTTGGCAAGAAATTGTCCGGAACAAAAGTCTGATAAAAATGCAGGTTCAGCAAAGACAAAGGTCGTTGGCTATGTCAGAAGTCAGGATGACAAAGGCTATGATATTTGGGCTGAATTTGGTAATGATTATCTACTTGGGAGAAATACTTACGTTGGGTGTTTAGACGGTAAACGAGTGAGTATACAGAGGGACACAGGTTGTTGTCAAACCTTGGTAAAGCCAGAGTTTGTACAACAATCCAACTATTTGCCTGGAGAGACTTGCAATATTAGTTTTGCAGACGAAACAATGCACGACGCGCCTGTTGTCAAAGCCCACATTGAAAGTGAAATTTTCACTGGACCATTGCGTATGGGGGTATGGAAAGGTATACCCAAGGACGTTCTGCTAGGCGAGGACGCGCTTGCCTTGCAGGATCGCCGTGCGTTAGTGGTCACAAGAAGTCGAAAGAAAGCGCAGGACGAGCGCGAGGCTATAGTTAAGCGAAATGAAATGGCGTCTGGCGTGAAAGCAATACCTGTTGAGGAATTGCCGACTCTCAGTGAAGCAGAAAAAAGTGATGATGACTTCGATGAGGAAGTAGAATCATCCGATGAAAGTAACAGTGCTTCAGAACACATTGACAAGGTCAATGATATCCAAGAGGTAATTGGGTCACGTGACGAACACGATGATTCACTGGGTATCTCTAGATTGTTTGATGAGGACAATTTAAATGATTGGAAAGCGGATGATGCAAACAGTGAGAGTGAGTGTAATAATACCTCCCATGATGCATCAGCCCTTGCCGAGCCGTTTGATGAGACTTCATCAGATCTGAGTGACATCAGTGGTGACGAGGAAAGTGATGATGTCACTTCGAAAGTGTCCAAGAATATTTCCACTGGATTAAAATGTCAGCAGGAATATGCTGAAATATTAAGATTAGATCGGGATAAGTTAAGAGAACTTCAATCGGCCGATCCTACTCTTGCAAAGGTGCGACAGCATGCAGATGCAAATTAATCGTCGGAAAATCAAACTGGATTTCTCTGGCATGAGAAATTATTGTATCGTAAGTGGATTTCTTCACATAAGGTGTGTGAAGTTAGACAAATTGTAGTACCGGCGGAATGTCGCAATGCATTGTTTAGAGTGTCACATGACATACCTCTGTCAGGACACCTTGGCATTGAAAAGACTAAACAAAGGTTGCTACAATATTATTATTGGCCCGGTATTTTTAAGGATGTTGCAGAATACTGCAGGACTTGTAGTCCATGTCAAAAATCTGCAAGACGGAGAGCGTCTGAGAAAGCGCCTCTTGTTTCGATGCCTATTATTAGTACACCGTTTGAGTTAATTGCAATGGATATTGTGGGTCCCTTGAAAAGAACTCGACGCGGAAATAAGTTTATTTTAGTCATTGTGGATTATGCAACTCGGTATCCAGAGGCTTTGGCTATGCCAGACCAGGAAGCCGAGACTGTCGCAACAGCGTTGATCAAAGTTTTTAGTCGGATGGGACTACCTGGTGAAATTTTGACAGATCAGGGTACAAACTTCATGTCACGCCTTATGACTGATACGTGTGCGAAGTTGAAGATCTCAAAAATTTGAACATCCCCATATCACGCACAGTGCAATGGATTAACGGAATGTTTTAACGGAACGCTCAAGGCCATGTTACAACGTTTCGTAGCGGAAGACCCAGAGGGGTGGGACCGATATTTGCCGTACCTTCTTTTTGCGTATAGAGAAGTACCGCAAGCGAGTACCGGTTTCTCACCTTTCGAGTTAATGTATGGTCGAAGTATAAGAGGACCACTCGCTTTGATCAAGATTCAGTGGACTGAGAAAAGTTCTCAGGAGGAAAATTTAGCGCAATACGTAATAACGATGCGACAAAGGCTTGTCGACATGAGAAAAATTGTCAAAAAGAACATGGAAAAAGCCCAAGCACGACAAAAACAGTGGTACGATAGGGGAGCAAGGAAACGTTCTTTTAAGAACGGTGATAAAGTACTTGTACTCTTACCTTCCTCCACGCATAAGTTGAGTGCTCAGTGGCAAGGACCATTCACAGTGGTGAGGAAAGTCTCGAACGTTGATCACAAAATTGAGCGAGGTGGCCGTAGAAAACCAAAGCGGGTTTATCATATCAACATTCTGAGAGCATGGAAAGAGAGAAATAAACCGGTGTATTTTGTTGACACTGTTGATGCTGTGTGCAACAAGGACATAGAAAACTCTATGTACTACACACCGGAGGATCAGGGCACAGAGACTTGGAGAGATGTAGTAATTGCGGATACGGTAACTGCAGATCAGCGTGCGGAACTGTTATGCTTACTGCAAGAGTACGGTGATGTTTTAACTGATGTACCCAGTTGTACTGATCAGGTAGAACACGATGTGATAACTACTGACGAAACGCCAATTTGTCAGAAACCATATCCTCTACCGCAGGCAGCTAAACAGACAGTTAAAGAGGAACTGCAGAAAATGCTGAAAGCTGGAATTATCACTGAATCAAAGAGTCCCTATGCCTCGCCTGTCGTTTTAGTCAAGAAAAAACCGAGTGGAATTCGATTGTGCATTGACTATAGAGGACTGAATCAGGTTACGGTATCTGACGCATATCCGATGCCTAGACCATATGAATTGATTGAGGAAATCGGCGGATCGAATTATATATCGACGATCGATCTCACAAAGGGATATTGGCAAATTCCCTTGAGCAAACATGCTCGGGAGAAGTCCGCCTTTATCACTTTTTTTTTGGACTGTATGATTTTACTGTTATGCCATTTGGGATGAAAAATGCGCCAGCAACTTTTCAGAGGTTAATGGATAAGACATTTAATCAGCCCAGAGAAAAAGCATGTATGGATGACTTGGGTCAGCATGATCATTCATGGGAAGATCATGTTAAGCACCTGTGTAGCATATTTGAGAGGTTACGTAGTTGTTAACTAACTGCTAGACCAACTAAGTGCTATCTTGGTGGCAGTGAAGTTTCTTTCATTGGTTACGGTGCTGGAAGTGGAAAAATACAACCTATGGCAGATAAGGTTAATGCTGTTGTCAATTACCCAACACTAGTGACAAAACGTGACGTCAGATCATTTTTAGGATTAGCAGGATATTATAGGAAGTTTATCCCAAATTTCTCTGACATTGTGACCCCATTGACTGAGCTGACATGTAAAAATAGCCCAGCCAATGTTCAACGGACTCAGAGCTGCGTAGATGCTTTCCAGAAGCTGAAAGATGTTTTAGCATCATCACCAGTTCAGGCAGTTCCAGATTATAATAAGCCGTTTGTGGTGCAGACAGACGCGTCTGACCATGGTATTGGTGCGGTTTTGTGTCAATATGATGGCAAGGGAGAGGAACATCCGGTTCAGTATATTAGCCGAAAACTCCTCCCCAGGGAAAAAAAATACCCAACTATAGAAAGAGAGTGTTTAGCCATTGTTTGGGCTATGGAAGCTTTGAATCCTTATTTGTACGGGAGAGAGTTTACAGTTCAAACAGATCACAATCCATTAATTTGGTTAGACAAAATGTGTAGTAAAAATCGTAGGTTGTTGCGATGGAGTTTAATACTGCAAGAGCATCAATTTAAGATTGAGTACAAGAAGGGCAGCGAAAATACAAATGCAGATGCATTGTCGCGAATGTGGAGCTCGGATGTACGGTAGTGTGTGAAGGTGCTTGATTGATGTAGTGAAAGGGCTGTAGTGACCTGATATACACTGTTTTGGAAAATGCGTGTTGAATTTTCAACCCTTATAGTAATGGTGTTTGCCCAGGTTACTGTACCCGACTTAGTCAGTAGTTTTTTTTGTCATGTACTTTCCTTTAGATTCAGTAGTATTAGCATTGTATTATTTTACTTTGATTTTTGCTGATTTTCTGAATTATTTTGCCGTACTAGTGATGTGGACTCCCTGTCTCCATCAAAATAAGGATGGAGGAATGTGACGCAGTGTCATGTGATTATTATTCATGAGCTGTCATTACTATTCATGAGGGCATGTATATCTCTCTTGGCCCACGTGTACTCAAGCCAGTCTCCAGCTTACCATCACACTATGTACGTAGCTTAGAGCTTAGTGTAATAAAGTAGCATCTTAGATTATATAGCACTCGCTGTTTCCAGTCGTCTTTTCATCCATTCATCATTGGAATACCAGCCTTGCCGGCCCCGACACGCTACCACATAACCGATAATACCAACGTAACCTCGGTTATATCACACTCCGAAAGTTCCTTCGGCGGAGACTTCAGATTCCACGATTAGCTATATTATACTAAAAATTGTATGTCGTATGGATGTCGTAAATGAAATACTAATTTACTGAATGGCCTCCTTTTCAATTGCCTAACTAGGTCCATCACCTCCCGTTCTGACACCTCCATTCCATATTCTTTTATAATAGTCTTGTTGTCTGTCTTGCTCGAAGTGTAAAAAAGTACTAACATCTGTATGTTTTCCCTGAATGGTTTACTAATACCAGTATATTGTTGGGACAGAACCCAGACAGATAATCTGTCGTGTCTTGCACTGTAACCAAGTTTGACTAAAACGTCACTACGCTTCTTCATATCTTTGGATGAGGCGCAGTCGTCGAGGTTCATGCCGGCCCATTCGCCACGTACAAAGGCTAGTGTATCGTCCACAGCATCGTAGTCAAATTTCCCTAGGTACTGTCCGGTAAGGAGATCCATCACATACTCCATTTTGCCAGAATTTGTCGGTCCAGTTACAATCATGTTAAATGGTGGAGTCGTGTACATTTTCCTACGGATCTATATACTCTACATAAATGTAATGAATATGGCTAAAGATAACAAACCTATTTTGCCAAATTCATGAATAGGTTCCGCGCCGGCGACAGTAGTGACTGTATCTGCTGCCTTCGGAACAGAAGGTGGCTTGTCCTGCCACTTCACAGCATCCTCCCATCCATCTCATGTTTAGCACTTTCTTTGATTTCTGTGTTTATATCTCCGTTTACCCCGAAGACCATAGTTTCTGATGCGTATTGCAAATTATTATTATAACCTGTGATTGCCGGGCCCAAAAGAATGACCATTTTAGACGGCAAGAGAAGTAAATTAGGCAAAACAGCCATATCAAGTTTGACACCAGTATTCGTTCTTGGTATCGCAGATAACTGATTACTTTGTCAGTATTACGAATTTCATCTTCAAGGAGAACGCCAAATTCTTTTCGGACTTGCTGTGCACTGCCGGTGTCGCCCACTATGGTACAACGAATATTCGCTTGTGCACCAAGTATGCAATATACGTAGGCTTTAAGGCTTTCATTGAGGCGGGCGAGACCGGGCTTTGTTAACCCCGAGTCTCCCTTCAGAGGGATGAAACTATTGAATTGTCCCTCCGACCCTTACGAAAAAGTCCTATAGGACACAAATGGGATCGACCGTGGTCCAATAGGCGTACCACAGGAATGGTGTAGGACCAGGCTTGTCCTATAGGAATAATGATTGTAAGTCCTATTGGACAATCCCATTGTAGATGAAATTCC
>LD344541.1:236839-268069 GCA_001465055.1 Ptychodera flava | reverse complement strand
TGGACTACTATGGGACTGTCTCATAGGACATTGTCTCAAAATACTATTGGACAATCCTATCAGACTGATTCCTATTGGAGTCCAATAGGACTTTTTTGTAAGGGGATCCATCATTTTGGAAGAAATAATAGTGTTGTCGGTCTTTTCGGGCAGCAGATGCTTTTTCTTTCCAAAAATGGTATGTGTATAGAAAACATTAGAGCAGAGGAAAAAGTCATGACCATTGTATACAGCGGCAGGCTGACGAACAGGACTGCGATTAGTGTAATATTCATAGCCATAACCAAGACCTGAGTTTAGACCACTGCGATACCGAAAGTCTGACTTCGTGGGACTTATATTTCCAAATTCGGTACACAGAAGTTCATGTTTCTCGAGATTGTATGGATTGTCACCGGCTTTGAAGACCCCTCCAGTATCGTCTGGAAGTGCAACCTCCATTTCATGAAGAATCCGGCGTACTGTAAAGTATACATGAAAGTGAAAGAATTATCGTATTTTCACTGGAAATTTGCTGTCCAAGAGATGGGCAAATGATATACCACAGCCAGTAGTTCTGCACCATACAGCAAAATTTAGTGTCTGGTCCCAGTATTTCATGTGCGGGCCACCCAGCCACACATTACTGTCTTTAGCTGTTCGATGAGTGATTACGTTATCTTTAAATATAGCCCGCGGGTGGAAAGTAAACTTATCTGTCGGCGATACATATATTTCTAAGTCCATGAGAATAGGTTTTATGTTGTTCGATTTAGGAGGAATATCAGCATTCTGTACTGTCGGTATATGTTCGCTATTGCGCAAGTGTTTATTCAGTTGAAAGGAAACCGGGAATGCGTCTGTACTCATGATTACAATACGTGTTTCTATAAACAGATAGATTTTAATGAAGGAGAATTTTCATATTCATAATCAACTACAATATTTAACCTTCGGAACAGTCGTCATGTTCCAGACTATGTTAATACGATATTTCGGATTCAGGTTTAACGAATTTTTTTATTTTTTACTAAGAATAGATAATATATAGCATAGATTTGATCATACTTCCCAATTATTTTATATTTCACTAAGAATAGATAACATACTGCAAACAATGGAGAATTTCATAAAAACATCGGCAGTGGCAAATACATTGACAGTGCCCTATCAGAACGGTTCCAAAGGGGCACCGACCGTAGTGGCGTCGGACGATCCATCCGATCAATAATAGAGACGAAGCGTGAAAAACTACTCTATATCGTTGCAAGTGGTCAAAGTAAGTTATTTTTTGGCAAGGAGATTACAATCGAAAGTGTTGAAAGGTGGAATGATGAAACGGTAATTAAAGTCTTTAAAGTTTATGAAGCGAGATGCAGTTCTCTTATAAGTGATACCGTCACTCAAAGTTTCATAGATCTAGGAGCCCGTGCAATCAGTCGGTTAGTTCCAATAGATGATCCAGAAAACTATGCCTATGATCTTATAAAGGATTTTATTCTAAACAGTGAAATAAAGCGATTATCAGGACGGATAGCCTACACATGGGTGCCCCTACTTGCTCTAGTTTCCACCGGTTTAATTACGGGTAAACATGCAGTTTTTAAAAATCGGGTTCAATATAATACCTGAAATAAATGGATTCAACTTTGCAAGCAACGCCACCGACTCAGCAAATCAGAGGAACAACTCCGATGACTACGCCGCAGCGCAACATAGAGAAAATTACGTTACCGACAAAACATCCAGGGAGAGTTGCTGCAGGGAAGATATTAGCAGAATGGAACAGACAGAACAAGAAGAAGCATCAAGCTATAGTGCAGCGTCAAACTATAGCAATGACTGAGGTAGACTGTAACAGCTTATCCAGCCTGCCACAACAGTTTGACAGATGGTATAATAAATGTTATCTTGTTTTAGGAATTAAAGAAGTTGCTTTGACTGCACTAGGACTATATTGGGGGCGTGCTCGGCATATTTGTCCTCTTAAGAGACCGCCTACGTGTGAGCCGCTTTGGAAAGTGACGCCTACAGAGCCCGTAGCGGAAAGGAAGTTTTCCCAACCAAGTCAAGGTCCCTCTACATTGTATGAGATGGATTGATACGTGCATTGACCCGGTAGAGAATTATTTTTATTTTATTTTCTATTATATACGTATCAGCAATCATGGATACTAAAACAGTTGTAAATACAATGTATGATGGTATTGTAATCGCTGGACTTGCAATAGGATATCTAACGATCGGTAGCAAATTTCTGGAAATGAATATGGGCGATTCAAGCTGGCCAAATCTAACTCGGTGGACAAAATTAGGGGGAGCGACTGCTGCTGCGGTTGCGACAAAAGATCTTCTTGAACAGAGAAATATTATTCCTGCAGAACCTTATACTTTGTAATGTATATACCTTTGGAACGGACCTTAGGACAGTCGAAAAATGGTAATTATATTCCCACAGAAACTTATTTTTTATTTTTATTTTTTTTATTTGACTAGGAACAACGAGCTTGCGCCCAATTACAGTTCCAGCAAAATATAAATAAACAAATAAAAATACTGAACAAACATAAGCTTACAACAAGGAAACAAGTAAATAACAAACAAGTGACAAACAAGAGGAACAAAAGTTACAAGATTAAGACGAATAAATCGAGTTAAATAAAAAACTGCGGAATTTACCATAGCTACAATTAAAAATATCAAAAGTCTGATTCGGTAAAATTATATTTAAAAATTTCATTGAACGTTGTAGGAAAGCAAATGAGTGCACATTATTCTTAGAAACTGTTGGTTTAAAAAGCTACATACAGAGCGTAATGAACCGGAAGGTACATTAAAACAAACATTCTCTAAAATTTCAGGACAATCATATGAAGAAAACATACACTTGTAGAAGAAAGTCATATATAAAAAAAGTCTACGCTCCTGTAAGAGCGGAAGTTTAAAAAATGTACAAAGTGACTTGTAGTTATTTGATGAGCATACTATTCCTACCCTGCCACACAAGTATTTTACAAATTTACACTGAACCCTTTCAAGTCGATTGATAAGGTAATGTTGGTGTGGAGACCAAACCTGGCTGGCGTACTCAAGTTGGCTCCTTACAAGCGTTATGTATAAAGTCTTAAGGGTGTTAACATTGTGAAACTTGCTAGAAGTACGTTTAATAAAACCAAATAATTTAAAAGCTTTGAGCATGATCGCATTTATGTGAGTGGAGAAAATTGAGATTGTGAGTGATATACACACCGAGATCTTTAACCGATGTCACTCTCTCTACAATCTCAAGTGTGTAGTTATAAGAAATAGATACTTTTTTGTTGGTAAAAGAAATTATCATGCATTTTTTACAATTAAGTTTCAATTTCCATACCGCACACCACCTCTCTATATGTTTAAGATCTTGTTGTAACGACCTACAATCCTCAGTATTAAAAACTTGCTTGTATAATTTTGAATCATATGCATACAGTGACATGTTGTTGGCAACAGATGAGTTGATGTCATTTATGTACAATATAAATAAGAGAGGTCCTAATTGGGATCCTTGGGGGACACCAGAGGTAACGTTACACCAAGACGAGAAATGACCATTAATTGTTACCCGCTGAACTCTGTTTGAAAGATATGAATGAAACCAGTTGAAAATATTGCCATTGAAACCATAATCTGAGAGTTTATAAAGCAGGAGCCTGTGGTTAACTGAGTCGAATGCTTTGCTGAAGTCTAGATATATTGAGTCAACTTGACCCCGATTATTGATAACAGTAGATAAATAGTCGGTGTATGAAACAAGATTAGTAACAGTGGAGCGGCATTTTACAAAGCCATGTTGATTGACATCCAGTGAATTCTGTACGTGATTGTAAATGTGAGGAAAAATTGCTTTCTCAAAAACTTTACTGAAGACTGGAAGTAGTGATATTGGACGGTAATTGCTAGCCTCATTCCTAGATCCAGATTTAAAAATAGGAACAACGTTGCCCCTTTTAAACAAAGACGGGAAAACACCAGTTTGAAGTGACTTGTTAAATAGCAGAGTTAGGGGCAACGCAAGCTTATACTTAGTAATGTATATAGAGACCTTTCGACAGTCACAAAATAATAATAATATTCCTACAGAAACTTATACTTAATAATATATATAAACGTACAGTTAGCTATGGCTGTAGCAATAGGAATGACAGTTCTCGGTGCTGTATTTATTTATTTATTTATTTATTTATTTATTTATTTATTTATTTATTTATTCGGAAATCCTACGGGATCAAGTCCAATTTACAGGTTCCTCAAAAGCTTAAAAGAAAACGGTTAAAAAAACACTGAACAAGACAGCACCAAACAGAAAGTATTTACAAAACTAAAATCACAGGAGGAAATATCAGTCAAAAAGCTTAGTTGGAATGGTGGGGCTCTTATTGTAGAAAAAATTAGACATGATAAAGCATTAGAAAAATGTGAACATGATCGTGCCGTCTGGTCAGAAAAAAGATTACTCCAGGCTGATTGGGTAAGAGAAAATCAGATGCGCATGCTGCAGCTGAATTAAGAGATACAGATGCAGAAATCCTGTAAGAAGCGGCGGCTATCGCGCAAGCGCAAGCCAAGTCCGAAGGCGAAGCAGTTCAATTCTCAGATTATTGTCGGCCCAGTCCCGAGCAAAAAAAAATATGAGATGATCTATATTGCTGGGGGATTGGTTATAGGATGGTTAATGCTGATGTGCTAGCTACAGCAATTCGATAGAAAAAGCTAGTTGGCCGTGAAACCGACTATATTTCCATCCTGATCTGTTATCCAAATACGCATTGAACTCATCCATTCTGAGCCCTTTCTCAATGGCATGGTAACAATAGAGTCACCACTTTTTAAGTCATAGGTGACCTTTTCACTTATTTGTTTTGTATCCCGAACAGGAAGTATTTGTAAACAGCCCAATACTTTCCCCTGTATGTATTCACCCGAGCCACTTGAAATGTAATTTCCAGCCACATTGACGGCATCTGAATGAACTATGTATTTAGTGACTGTTAAGAAATCCGCTCGTTTAGGACTCATATTACTTTTTGACTTTTAGGGTTGTCCTCGGACCTATCTGAAAAACTGATTGGGTAGGCAAAGCTACCTGTATACTAAGAAAGACTTTAACACCTCTTTCTAGTGTTAGATAAACGCGACTTGTCGGCAGACTTTTTTTGAAATTGATTTTCTGCTGCAACCCAATCGCTTTGTTGAGGGTATCAATATTGTAGTTACCTAGACGTATTGATTTGGTCTTCTTATTTTTCGGGTCGTTGCCTTCTTGAAATTTTAGTACATTATTCGCCGTTGTTATGTTATGCCATGAGTTATAGAGTCCGCACTCTAGCAGTCTTATTTTAGTAAGCTGTGTTATGTCAATGGAAGGGTTAAAATAAACAGTAACGGGTTCACCTATTTCGCTTTCAATCCAAATGATCATCCTTACACGTTGTATATATTATTACAAGGTATTTATGAAATTTTCACTGTATATACTACCGTACCGTGAGAATCATGTCAAACCCTGGTAACTTTGATCTAAGTGTAAATTATGGACTAAATCTTGGGCTCGAAGATCTTCGTGATGTTAAAGTTAACAATAATACTAAGGACGCAGGTAACCATAAAAAGGATTACGTCCTTCAATATGAGGACAGGGAGAAATATTTTGTTTTAGCCGCTGCCTCAGAACAGGAACATGAACACGCTCTAGAGTTTTCCTAACGGAAAGATGTAGATGAAAGCATAGATGCTACAAAGGCTGCAAATGATCCTACTCCCTTTGCTCTGACATGGGATGGGCCTAGTCAGAAATTTAGGCCTTATAATGTTCTGCGTAACATTCTGGATATATTGGATAGTGAAATTGCAGGTGGGGTTGATGAACTGCCGGGGACTCAAAATGTTATTTATTTCGACAGTAATGTTAACAAATATAAGTTTATAGATTTACGCCATTATCTTAAGCCTAATAATCCATACATCATACCAATCGGTATACCGATTCACCTCAAGATCAAACCTCTCACAGCAATCATGAAATCAGATAATACACTGCGAAGGTGGATAAACGAGGGGGAGAATTTTTGTTCATATATAGCTAGTTGAGTCACAGTAAGATTATTTAGGGATATATCGAGCTCGAAACTTGGTCTGAAAAGTGTGGGAGATGAGACAGGTGTATTAACTTTAACGACAGCCAATCAACAGATGACAGATAACATGAAAATACTTCAACATGGTACAGTTTTTATTAGATGCATAAAATTAGGTATAGCAGACGAGTTTGGCGATTTAGTTGGAAGTATCGCTATAAAAACAGATTCAAGAACACCTTGCAATATTTTCATAACCATACATAAAGACAAAAAGGATTTAGATATTGTTGCTCGTAGTAGTCCTTCGGAACGAGAAAGTAATAACATTTCATTTGTTAAAAAAGATTTATCAGTACCATTTATCTAAAACGTCTCATTTTGTTTGAAGTAATAGTGTTCCCGCACATTTTAAGTTCAGAGGAAATTTCAAGAATTTTATCTATGGATCGAGCAAACATTCCGAAGGTGAAATAAAAGTTAACTCCCGAGTTCAGAGAAAACTCCGTAAAAAGTTTTCATGAAAACTGCAGAATGTCAGACCTCCGTCATGACATCACAGACTCCGTAGGGGCTGCTAAGTGACAGTCCCTTCGAAACCGTAACCGTAGGGGTACTGAAGGTATTGTACAAGACACGATAGGAAATGTTAATACAGACTCTAATGAATTCCTTTACTGATGACACTCCGTAGGGATAATTTATAAAATTATATATACTTACATCACAGTCAGAAGACGTTCCGAAGGGCTTGAATGTACTTCTTAGCATTCCGAAGGAGATGTACCATTCTACCAGATTTTTTATACTTACATCACAGCCAGAATAGAGTCTATAACTCCGTAGGAGAAAATGAGGACAAATGGTCTCCCTGCAGAATGCTGTTGCAATACCTGATGGGGAATTCCCCACTGAGTCAGATATATAGGTTACCGAGACTCTGTAGGGACTTGCACAATGCACTGGTTCTGACTCACTGCTTGTGCAATCCGCTTACGCGCATGCTCACAGATGCGCAGTAGGCAAACAGATAAGCGGCTACAGGGAGGGGAATTTTCCTTCCCTCCCTGTAGTTATTTTCAAATAAATGGGTGTAAAAAAATTATCCCAAATGACCACATAATTCTTACTACTTCCGACTCTCAGTATGTATACAACATACGAGATGAAGCAATTCGTACAACCACAGTCAAGAATCCGACAGCAGACATCGAAATAAACGGTAAGAAGATACATTTTATGATCGATACTGGTGCAGCAATTAATGTCGTTGAAGAGGGTGACTACAAAAAGATAGAAGACAAAATCAAGTCAAAGGACATCAACGTCAGAATATTCCTCAACAAAAACTCTAAGCCGTTGAAAACATTAGGTACATTCAACTCAGAAATTGAATACAAGTTCCAGTCGACCAAAAGAAAGAAGGAAATCGAATTTCACATCGTAAAGCAAGATGGTGAAATTGGCGGCTCTCTTTTAAGTTATAAAACTGCTAAAGACCTAGAATTGATGCAGATTGTCAAGCAAGTCGAAGGGCAAACAAAACTAAATGGTCTTCAAAGAAAAACGGATAAGCTGATAGAAGAATGTCAGGACTTATTCAAAGGCAAGGGGAAGCTGAAAGATAATCAAGTCAAACTATATAACACAGTCACATAGGCGTATACCATTTCACATTAGCAAGAAAGTCGAAAAGAAACTTGCTGAAATGGAAGAAAATGATATAATCGAAAAGGTCGAAGGTCCAACCCCGTGGGTCTCACCGATTGTAGCGGTTCCAAAACCAAAATATCCGAACGATATCTGAGTATGCGTGGATATGAGACAACCCAATAAAGCGACAAAACGTGTACGACATATCACGCCGACGATAGACGATGTTATGCATGATCTGAACAATGTGAGTGTATACATGTCAAGACACCCTGATCATAAATCAAAGCCGAGCAGCAGACCAGAGAAGCAACACAAGCGGAAAGCAATACGAAGGCGACACAAAGTCCGAGACCATCTGACTCTAACAACGACGAAAGACTCACTTCTATGTGGGACACAAATCGTGATTCCAGCGTCACTACAAAACAGAACCATAGAACTCGCGCATGAAGGACACCAAGGAGTTGTCAAGACAAGGAAATTACTATCAGACAAAATATGGTTTCCAAACATCGACACGCTGGTAGCAGAGAAAGTACAAAGCTGTCTACCGTGTCAGGCATTGACGCACAGTACAAGTCGTGAACCATTACGGATAACGGAAACATCGGCCAATCCCTGGGAAGAATTAAGCATCGACTTCTGTGGACCATTTTCATCAGCTGACTATTTACTCGTTATTATAGACCAATACTCCAGATATCCAGTGGTAGAAATCATAAGATCAGCATCGGCAATAGTGTAACACCCTTCCCTGTAGAGATTTTATCTCGAAGAGTCCCTCACGTGACCAAGGCGTGTGAAGGTCATTGACTCAGATCGTACGAAAAGCAGATAAGAGATCGTGTGATAGTTTTTATTAATTATTGGTTAAGATTTCAATGAGAATAATCGGGAACGGCATATTCAATGGTGTGATCTTATTCAATCTTGAGAAACAATCAAAGACTGGCTGGAAAATTACCACGTGCTTACTATTGTAATTATACGGCTAGTTTTCAATCGGATTCGAACCCACAACATATGGCATCAGTCGCTAGCTGAGAGGCCACAGAGAGAACGGCTCGGCTAAATCTCCACTCCCAAAAAAGAGTGGTTCAATAGCCGGCTAAGTTGTTACATCTTTCTGACTGAGACCGCTCAACACGTTGTAGAGTTCGTGAAGCACTCACGCACGCATGCTCACTATCATACATCGCACATACACACTTTATCGAAGCGAAGAAACGAATTTCAAGTTTAACGAATGTAAGTTTAAAGATGTATTTAACTTTGTAGAGAACTTAGACTTGATGGATTAGAGGTAATAAAGTATACGGTTGTGTTACAATCTACATCTTGGTGTGTCAGCTTCAGTTACTGAAAGCCTTACGATCCAGGCTGGTACCTCAACTCGTAGTTCCCCTATCTACGAGAGCGACAATAGCAGTAATACCAAAGCTCGACAAGATATTTTCCGAATACGGTATACCAAAAAGGCTAACATCCGACAACGGACCTCCATTCAATAGTCAAAAATTCAAGCAATTTGCAAACTATCTAGGATTTAAACACCGTAAGATCACACCATATTGTACAGAAACAAATGGAGAAGATGAACGCTTCATGCGCACAGCTGAGAAGGCAATACGCACAGCACAACCAGAAAATGAATCACGGAAACAAGAACTTTACACATTTCTAAGAAATTTCCGATCAACACCACACAGTACAACAGGTCTACCTCCAGCGACAGATACATTACAGCGACCACTAAACATCGAAATTCCAACTTCAAAAGACAAATACCTGAACAAAAACTACAACAACAAGACAAGAAAGCTAAGGCCAAATGAAGAAATACGCTGACAAACGCCGAAACACCAAACCATGTGACATCAAACAAGGCAACACTGTTCTCATTAAAAACACAGAGAAAGAAAAGCTTTAAACTCCGTACAAAAGACGCCCATAAGAAGTCATTCAGAAGAAAGAAAGTATGGTTACAGCTAAAAGAGGCTCACACACAATCACTCGCAACTCATCACAAGTAAAGAAAATCTCCAAGAGAAACATCAAACAAGAAAATGCTGACAATGGAGAGGAAGAGGAAAGAGAAATAAATAAGACACAGCTGAACAAGGACGAGCAAACAGAAGAAACACATGTGCCAACATCAGAATTGACATCGACCCAGGACAAAGGAAATAGATATCCTGAACGAGAAAGACGTGCACAGAAATACTTCTAGGATTATGTGACTAAGTGAGAAAATTTAAGTCCGCCAGAAATATACTAGTCCTGTTTGGGAGGAGTTGTCGCCTTGGACCTGTGGTTAGGGTAACGGACTCACTATATCGGAGGATGGTGAGTTCGAGACCCGGTTCCAGTCCCGGTAGATCCAGAGTAGCAGATTCACTGTCGGAGGATGGTGAATTCGAGACTCTAGCACGGTGTTGTGCCCTTGAGCAAGGCACTTTACTCCTCTGTGCTCCATTGGGGTAGTGGGTTATGGGTACCTCATCCTGTCAATGGGCTTGCACCCGTTGGATGTGGACTAAATATAATAATTTAAGGAAATAGAATTAGAACGTATGCAATAGAATGGCAATATATTTACTTTCATTTTATTATTTTAAGAATTTCAATTAGAAACTTTTGACTCATTTATCAACGGGCAATATGAACTCTATTTTGAACTCTATCAAACAATCAAAACATCAACATCCGATCAACATTTTGGAACTATCACAAATAATCCAATTTTAATTAAAGGAGGGGTGTAGTGTTTCAACACTATCTCACATCTGTTCACTTTCACCAAATAAACATCCTTGAGCAGTCCGGGTATCGTACATATAGAGGATATTATAATTGATCAATCAGCGAACGTGCCGTCGCCAACGTCATGAATAATTGACCATACAAACCTAGGCTCATAGGGTGCAATGAGTTCAGAACTTTTCGACTAGATTTCACCCTTTATTCTTATCACTCGGTAGTTTTTTGCTCATGTGTTCACACACGTGAGCATATGTCGCAGCGATATCTATGTGCCAGTGTGTCTGTGTGTCTGTGTGTGTGTCTGTCTGTCTGTCTGTCTGTCTGTCTGTCTGTGTGCTCGATATCTCAAAAACGGCTCATAAGATCAGAATCAAATCTGGTGCATAGATTCAGTTTGCAAATGGCAAGAACTTATAAGTTTTTGGTGGTTGTGGCTCGCTTACTTTTTGCTCATTTGCATAATTAATGATTTTAGAAAAAACATATATTGTGACAACGATTGCACACAATTTAACGAGATTTGCTACAAATGTTGATCACACCAAGATTTATCAGCTGTGAAAGATACTAAGGGGTGACATACAAGGTAGTGGATAATTTGCATATTTAATGAACTTTCCTCATTAGGGATGTATATCTCATTTGACGTGATCAAATCGATAAAATTTCGTATGTATATTGCAGATACTATGATTTAACTTTGTTGAAAGTCATTAAGCATTTTTACTTCATCGAACTCTTAATTTGCATATTTAATGAACTTTTGAAGTTAGGGATATTTTATTTTAGATGTAGACGTTACACACAATGTAAGGTACGGTACATCGAAAATTTCTTTTTTACTATTCCGGATGATTTTCCGGGCCAGGTACCTCTCCTAGAAGTCATGATTTGACCCTTGTAAATCTACAGTAAGTCCTTTGTCGCCAAATATCGCCTATATTTTGAATATACTGACTTGACATTCACATTCCGCAGATTAAGAATCCAAAGCGTGATATGTTACAGTCTTTACTCTTAGACAATAAATTAATCAGTTCATCAACCCTACAACATTGTCTGTCTCTGTATCCACACACATCACACAGACAGACACATCACAACATTATGCCATCATTATCATTAACATAGCAACCGTACTGCCAGAAGTCAAGTATTACAAGCTGGAAACTTTCTGTTTAACCAGATATGAACTGAAAATGCTCACGTCTTTCATTATATATTGCAGTTATGTATGAATTTGAACCTTAGCCACATGTTTGCAACTTCATTTAAAGTATTATGATCAACAGAATTAACAACATTCATCACATTAATTCGAAAAGGCAATGAAGTATACAAATATAAAAATAGCTGAAATAAAAATATTAAATTTCTTTGACTGCTGTCATTGTATCCCCACTTTATATAGCAAATGTAATTACCTTTGGCCAAGTCCTTCAAGCCATATATACTAAACTGTGAAAGGTCATTAGATATGCAAATTATAAATTAGCTGACATGAAAATGTGAAATGACTTTCAATATTGTTTTAACCTGGTATAATCATCAACTTTGATCAAGTAAATCCCAGTATATATCCCTGATTAATAAAATTCATTGAATATGCAAATTAGGAATTGGCTGAAGTTACAATGCTTAATGACTTTCAATAATGTTTAATTATAGTATCTTCAATATACATTCAAGTTTGGTCAATTTTGGTCAAGTCAAATCACATATATATTGCTAATCAGGAACGTTCATTAAATATGCAAATTAGCAACTATCTTTCATGTCACCCCTTTAATGGTTCCCACTGCTAATATATCTTGGTGTGATAAACATTTGTAGCAATTCTCATCAAATTGTGTGCTGCCGTTCTTAATGTATAGCATTAATTATGCAAATTAGCAAAAAGTAAGCAAGCCACACCCATCAAAACTAATCAGTTCTGGCCATTGCAAAGTGAATCTTTGTACAAAATTTGATTGTGATCTGATAAGCCCTTTTTGAGATATTGAGCGCGCAGAAAGACAGACAGACAGACATCGCTGCGACATATGCTCACGTGTGTGAACACGGGAGCAAAAAAGTAGGACTTTGCATTTACCTATTGACACAGAGGGCGCTTTCCTTAATGACGGGTTCACGGGTTCGTGTGTCCATTTATACAGTATCGTGGCCATATCGGATACCAACGCCACAATAATAATCTTTACGGCCCTGATACGGGTTTTGCGGACCGAGGTTGTACGGCGGAAGGGCCCGAGCGTGCGAGGGCCCGTACGCCGTACGACCGAGGTCCGCAAAACCCTTATCTGAGCTGTAAAGGTTTTATCATATACCTTATTGAACGGTTGCGATATGTTTCAGTATTTATCAATTAAATTTTGTTAAAGTTATGGGCGTAAATTAAAAAAAAACATGAGCCACGCAACTTTGCGGATTAATATGTACGATGTTGCCATTTGTTCTGTTCTTGAACGCGTCACGAGCTTGTTCTATGCGAACGCCAATGTCACTACAGAATGAGCACAGATGAGTAGTTGATCCTGTTCGTTAAAATACAGTTTCTCAGCAAAACATTGAAAGGAGACTATCAAGCACTTGTTTTAAACCAATTTTGATCAGAATAAGATTCGAATTGTCTACAATTTGCTTCAAAACTACGAGCGAAGCGCATAGAAACGGGTGCGAATCTCGCGCTGACGTGCTTTCTAATGGAATGTACGTGGATAGCAGAGAGCGTAGCAACGACAACGAAAAAGTTTGAAAAAGCGCGCACACTACCTTATTTGGGCAAAGTGTGCCTGGGAGTGATACGGCAACTTATTACACACCTTTAAGAGCGCCTTTTCCAATAGGTTTACATGGGTACGTGAATCTAGGTATATGATAAGATGACATACAATACTTTGATTTCTACCGACATTATAAATAATACAAAAAGTACAAATTATCACTTGCCCATGCGTGGCATGCAAAAATTCTTTTGTTTCAAACCCACGCCATGAATAAATCAAAATAATGAGAACTTCTCAATATTACAAGTGTTTAAAATAAAATAGAACATGTGTCTAGAATGCAGAATACCTCCATGAGGTATAAGTTACTGCATGAATTTTAATGTGAGTAAACGAGTTAAACCGTGTTGTCGAAACCGTGCTGGTATTTTGTGGCGCCAGTATTGTTAGAGTCCAAATCGAGAGGAATTGAGCAGGACTTATCGCGTTCAAGGACGCCAATGAATCGAGAGCGCGAAATATTAGTTTTCTTGGCGCCAACTTGGAAGATTATGACTCTTACTATTATAAATCTAAAAGTACAACGTCCTCTCGATAGCTATTCCCTGAAGGGAGACGGGGAGCAGTAATACTTCCTTTCAAAACCCGTAGGCAGAACTTGTAAACCACTTGCTATTGAATCATATCTCAACATAAGGTGTTCCCCATTATGCAAGCAAATGCACAATTCATAATTCCTTTATTTTACCAGGGTTTTTTTAACAGGCTTCAAAAATCATCTCAAAGTGATGACACGCGCAAAAAGGTTTTCCGAGGACGTGTTATGTTAGTTGGTGCATCTGGTGCAGGGAAGACATCAACAAAAAGAAGTCTTTTTAATGAACCCCCTGAAGCAAAGCATTTCAGCACCGATGGAGCTGATGTCTATAGTATAGATATTACAGAATGGATTATTAAAGGTGAGTTTAAACAAATAATGGATTATTAAGGGTACATTTTATTTCATAAAATCACATTGACGATCAGTACTCAGGTCAGTGAAAACAATTTCGATAGAATGGACATAGTGGTAGTTAAGAACAGCAGACTTTAAGAGTACCCTTTCACAAAACTTTTTATCTTTATATGTGTATCAAGTAAGGGGAAACAAAATTGTCTTCTTTAAGAAACTAGATCATTTTTAAAAGCAAACGTCGGTATCCTTCTAATATAATCACCAATCATGCGATGTGGTGAGCAGCTAACCATTTTATCGCATACTCTATCGACACATATCGCTCCTTGACTAACATATACAGTTAACAATAAATACATGTAAATACTGAACAGTAAATAACGATATGCCAGTTTAAGAATAACGAAGTGAAGGTTGTTCCAGTGTAAAAACATAAAAATAGGTTTAGCAAATCTTATTGCTTTCGAATCGTAAGTTCTGTGATGAAGGCTGTAGAATATATTATCTTAATACACACTCAGTACACTTTATAGGACTATATTATTTCTGTCTGAAAAAACATTAATTTTAATGAATTGCTGTATCACTCGTTTTGTTTAGAGTTCTTTTCGTCAGAAAAACAACACCTGCCATAAATTCCTGTTGTTGTATTTTCGGTGTTAGCTTGCTCGCTTTGAGATGCTTGACTGGCTGTGATATTTCATGCAACAGCACACACCTCCGGTTACATCAATACATCAGGTAGACTGGTACACAATCCAAAGTCTGTATTGAATTTCTATCGCATGCGTATTGCTTTATTTATTAACAAAGTGAACCTACAATCGCGATTTGTACTATTATCCGAATATTCGGCTTATTTACCAGTGTTCTGTCACTTCAACTGTCAGTGCTATAATCATAGCCCCTAAACCCTATAGAAATTAATGACAATGTCTGCAGTAGAACAACTCTCTACATACTCATTTAGTTTAATGAAGTAGTGCCAATACTCGTCGAATGATGCAATTCTACATACCAGGCTTAGCCTTCTATAATTGCGATACGAAATTACTTAAATCGGTATTATAGAGATGGGCATCATTTTAATGCTAGTTTAATGCTAGTTACTGTAGGAATTAGTAGATAGCACTAAGCGAACGGCAATAACAAAGAATAATTATTTTTCTGTTTTCAATTAGAGTCTACTGCCGATTACAAAGGCGACAAATCCGTTGAAGAGACACGGAAATTACTAGGAGATGTCATCATACATGGAGTGAACATAAAGGAGGGTGACCGCCGTGAACACCAACCCACCAAAGCAGAAGTCGCACACGTATTGGATGCAGTAATGCTGAAAGGAGAACGAATATCTGACACGTGCAGGAGATTGAGGGATCAGGCTGAACGACAGAGTCGTAAACAAGACATGAGGAGCCAAGAATCGGATGTTTACTTCAGTCTGTGGGATTTTGCAGGACAAACTATCTATTACATAACACATCAGGTTGGTTTCATTGTTTTTTCCTATCTTTTGTGTAAAATTCCCATAACGTACAAAATTATATCATCGTTATTAAATGAATACTGATTTAAAATGAATAATTCATATTATCTCTTACGTTTTCATAGATGTCATGTGAAGATTTAGCAATTTTAGCATAACATTCACCTCACAAACCCATTTGGCATCTAAAACAATTACGTATGTACCAAGACTAGTAAGGCCAGGAAGAAAAAAATAAATTGTTCATCGGAATCGCCGCTTCTACTTTGGCATATTTGGATTTTTTTTTATCGTGGCAAATTCTTACTTCCGCATTACAAATATTTTTAGTACTGCCGCTGGTGGCGCCCTACACTTTGCTGGGTTTTTACGGGCACGGGATTTTGAATGAGACTTCCGACGTGTTTGGACTTAGTTGACGTCTGAATTTGGCGAATCACAACGCAAAGTGGGTCGATTTTGCCAGAAATTTCCTCGTTCTGTAAAGGTTAGTACATGTCACATCATGAGAATTAATTTGATCGCCAACATTCGACGTGATGGCCAACAGTTAGTTCCAAAGACGCTATTCAGTGTTTGTCCTGATATTACGTTCGGCGATTTGTTTAACAAGATCGTGACAGCAGATGGACGGTGCATCCGATTGAATGAAAATAGCATCGAAAGTATAAAAATTTACGACAATGACAAAACACATGGTTGCGTCGATGTTAAAGTACTATCTGAGGTGTCACTTTGTAACGAGTTCAACATGAAGTTTGTAGTGTTCAATGCGTCTCAGACAGTCAATATGCACACGAGTACAAGACAGCCTTCTGGATGTTGACTACATAACTTCACTCCGATCACAGTACAGTGTTGTTAGACCATTGTGTAAAATATGTAGAGACAGTGCTAAAAAGGCCAAAACATGGGCCAAAGTAAAATGAAAAAAACTCAGATGTTAGGTCCCACCAGGACAATATAAAAGGACAATACTGAACTGTTGGATTTCAGTGATTTGCTGTACATTTCAGTCTTATTCAGAGAGAATGTTCAGAATATGTTGTGCAAACACTAACTGTGAATGTAATGGCCTATGTTATTGTTTGGAGATATAGCATTGAATTCAGTTACCAGTATCAGTGTTTCTTGTCTGAGATATTTCTGGTAAAAAGGGAAACAATTATCTTTCCTGCATCTGTGCAAAAATGCAAGAGAACCGCGTATACCTTCGGCCTTAAAAAAAATTCGCTCGCCGCTCCTGAAACTTGGTCCAAAAATTCGATGAACAAGATTTTGTTTTCTCGGGCCTAAGTTATTCATTTACTTTACTTTTTATTAAGCAAAACTAAAGTACTAACAAGAAGTAGTAAATGGTACCTCATTGAATTAGGAAGTTATACAATGACCCAAATCTTACAATTAATTCCATGCTGACTGATATTCTTACAACACTGTGCCAAGTTACCACTTGCTGTTGGTATTTCAAGCTCGAGGATAGACTTTTTTAAAGAAAATACGGTGCATTTTTAAGAGTTACCATTACCAAAAGCTAGACATTTGCCTAATCTCTGATAAACATATGTTCATCCATTTTAGCTTTTGCATTCGAAGGTATACGCTGTGCAATTTAAATCAAAAGTTGAAGTGAAGATAAGAATGCAACACTTAAGCAGTATTTATAAAGTTACCGAAACTAAACTAGAAATTTTTATTAACCTAGAATAGTTTTATTGATATTGAGGCGCGAGCGACTCAGCATATTTATTGCATGAAACCGAATGTAGATCATTGGGACGGTGTCAAAGTGAAAAAATGTATGCATTTCCTTTCGATGCCCCAAGCCATTGATTTTATTCTTAAATTGTTTAAAAATCTTCAGAAATTGAATTCTATTTATTTATTTCATCTATTTTCAATCCGTCATCGTACAGGCGAATGCCCGATTACAGGATGAGTAAACCACTTCCCATTACCTGATGAAGCAGTGGAGATTAACGCGACTTGCTCAAGGACACGACATGCTAGGGTCTCGAACTCACCATCCTCATACAGAAAGTCTTTCACCCAGGACTGACCGTGTCTCGTACTCCCTCTTGTCTGCTAGTGAGTCTAGTACCCTAAGAACTGCCCCACGGGTCTCCAATAGTTACTGGTAGGCACTGAAGTATTGTCTGGGGTTGGGGAGTTCGAGACTCTAGCATGTTGTGCCCTTGAGCAAGGCATATTACTCACCATCGCTTCATTGAGTAATGGGCCGTGGGTACCCTATCCTGTAATTCGACATCCGCTTGTCGGTTGAGGATTAAATTAAAATAATAAATAAAAAACAAATAAATGAAATTCGATGTTCGGATGTGTTCTTAAGAATCCAACGTTTTACGTTTTTCCCGACACATTCCAAAAGATTTAAGAAGCAAAGCGCACCATTTCACAATCGCACACTGTACGCAGTGTAAGCAGCCATCCGTAGCACGGATTAAAGTATGCCAGCGACAAACCTAAACCTCAAGAATGTAAAATTCTGTATGCAATCAAAATGCAATCTCATCCCGAAAATTCACCAGTTTCTTATTGATTTTACGTGTTGCAAAAGTAGACAACTGTTGCCTATGGTACCTAACAGCTGTAGTTTGCGTCTATTGAATGACATTCTTTGCTCAAACTTTCGTCAGAAAACAAGATTCCTCAACATTTTTGACCGAAATTGGTGAAAATTGCCCCGAAACAAACTTTCGGCATGTATCTGCATGACTTGATAATATCTTACGAGTAGGCCTCTTATCCCTAGACACCTGCACAACGAATTTAATCTAACGAGCATTTTCGGGAAAAAAATGAGTTTCGACATGGAAAAAAAGAAAATTACCCCTAAACATACTAATATGTATATTTCATCAAGATTTCATCAAATACGGCCGAGTTTTTTTGAAAATTAGGTTTTGTTTCAAATTGGTTAAATTTTGTTACAAATAGGGTTGATTGTTACAAAAAGGGTTGACACGTCACCCCTATTTGTAACAATTTGTAACCCAATTTGTAACAAAAGCAGTTTCGCAAAAATGAGTTTTGACAAGGATAAAAAAGAAAATTGCCCCAAAAGATACAAATATGCATATTTTATTAATATTCCAACATATACGGCAAAGTTTTTCTGAAAATTACGTTTTGTTACAAATAGGGTTGATTGTTACAAATAGGGGTGATACAGCAGGCAACGCGAGTTGCCCGCCGTGTTGCCTTGTTTGTATGATATCGTCGCGTCGCCCGAGGGGGTCAGGCGACGTCGCCCGGAAAACCGACATGTCGGTTTTTCAGGCGACGCGTCGCCCGACGCTTCGACGAGTTGCCCCATGTACACACTGCGTCACGTCGCCTGAAGAAACTTTTGACCTCTACTCATGCGCAGAACAGTGATCCTGTTTGCGCTTATCGATTGTAACTTGTTAGTACATATAAATTTACAAAACTCGAACAGGAAATACACTATAAACTGTAAAAAAATCAACCATAAATAAATCTATCCATATACAAATCCAAACAATATCGACCCTCTCTACCAATTCTATTTCAGTCTTCGGTAAACTAGTGAATAACCGCTTCAATGTTAAGATCAAATGCTGAATGAGAATTTCTTCTAAGAAGCCATCAATATTCTCTGTTGTCCTTATATATGGACTAATATTTAAACGTATCGAAAGTATCGATCAGGTCGGGACGACACAGATTATACAACCAGCCCAACGAAAGACAAAGTGGAAGTAAAACTTTCTGACTCATATGCTCGAGCCTCGCAACGTCATTGTGATAGAAGTATTTTCCTTTTAGTCCTATACATCAAAGAAAAATTTTAATATATTTTCTTAAACCCGATTCAATTTATGGACATTATTTCATCCCTAATTTACCGACTCGAAGTACCTTCATCCTCGATGTCCTGTCCTAATTTGTCTGATTATTGTATCGTAAA
Organism: Ptychodera flava; assembly: GCA_001465055.1. Classification (NCBI taxonomy): domain Eukaryota; kingdom Metazoa; phylum Hemichordata; class Enteropneusta; family Ptychoderidae; genus Ptychodera; species Ptychodera flava. Next base: position 248,433 of record LD344541.1, on the reverse strand, counting down.
CCAGTACTCTGTGACGTGCCAAGGTCAACGAGCTCGAGCACACATAGACATGCGAGGCTTCAGTATATTGTTCACCAAAACGGACAATTTGCGAAATGTTTTGCGAAACGACGAATGTATCAAGTGTCATTTTGCTTGCGCCTACACCAGGTCATTCTCACCAGGAGGAGGGATAACTACATTAAAGAGAACAAAAATTGCCTATTTCAAGGCAGATAAGTGGAGGCGGTAGCAATGGCGGTAACAATAAACAGTATTGTGAAACGTTTTCCCAATTTCACAGAATTTCACACGGTTCATATTTTTGGACAAGTGTCTTTCCTTCAACTTAATGTTAGTAAAGCACTGTTATGGAAAGCCGTTGCTGTCTTAAGTGACGTAAAATGATGATTTGATGAACATTTGTTATATGCTGATGCGTATGAGTTATGTGGTGATGAGCATTCGTTATATGGTGATGGGCATTCGTTATACAGTGATGGGCATTTGTTATACAATGATGGGCATTTGTTGTATGGTGATGAGCGTTCGTTATATTGTGATGCACATTTGTTATGTGGCGATGGGCATTTGCTAAATGGTTATGCAAATTTGTTGGTGATAGGCATTTATTTTATGATGATATGCATTTTTATGCAGTGATGGACATTTTTCATATGGTGATGTGCACTTGTTTTATAGTGATGTTCATTTGTGATAAGGTGATGCATGTTTGTTATAATAGCGATGGGCATTTGTTATATGGTGATGGGCATTTGTTATATGGTGATGTGCATTTGTTATATGTTGATAGGCATTTGTTATATGGTGAGGGGCATTTTCTATATGGTGATGGGCATTTGTTATATAGTGATGGGCATTTGTTATATAGTCATGTGTATTTGTTATATGGTTATGTGCATTTGTTATATAGTGATGAGAATTTGTTATGAAGTGATGGGCATTTGTTATATAGTCATGTGTATTTTTTATATGGTGATGTGCATTTGTTATATGGTGATGAGAATTTCTTATGTAGTGATGGGCATTTGTCGTGTGGTGATGGGAATTTGTTTTTCAGTGATGAGCATTTGTTGTATGATGATGGGCATTTTTCATATTGTGATGGTCATTTGTTGTGTTGTGATGGGCATTTGTAATATTGTGATGGGCATTTATAACATAGTGATGGACATTAATTATATTATGATGAAAATTTTTATACTGTGATTGGTAATGTGCATTTGTTTTATTGTGATGTTCGTTCATCATCTTGTGATGTAGATTTTTATATGGTGATTTACCATCGTTATATTGAGATGTGGATATACTATGTTATGTTGTGATGTGTGATTGTTTTTTTGCCATGTTGGTTCTATATATTGTAATTTGGAATCTTCGCGATAACGGTGACTTAAACTTTCGATTCGTGAGTTTCATAATATTTAGTTGCATAAGTAAGTTTTTAATCATGACACTTGATTTTCAAATGTCAAACTAAGAATTTTGTTTTTCAGCACTTACTACGTTTATTGGTTGAAAATACCAGCATTCTATAGTACTGTAGGCATAGTATATATATTTTGTGGTACCCTCTGTGAGGCCATTTATCCCGAGGGAGGACTGACTGTCTAGGGACGTTGTGTGTAGGATCTCCCGCCTAATCAGCGACAATTACCCAAGAATTTGAACTATAGCAACTGAGCAGACTTTGAACTGTGAAAGACATTGGGCGATTGCTGTCGTATTAAGTGGACACCAGTTCAATGATATGAACTTGGACAGAGAGTGAGAGACATGTTTGGAGTTTTTTTCTTTTTCAATCATTAGAATTGCCGGGTGGTCATTGTAACCTCTTTTTACTTAATTAGTCACCTCCCCTCTCACACTATTTAACAAGTTATGCCATTCAAAGAACATGAACAGATTATAGAAAAGCTCGCAGCATGACTGAATGTCTTTGTCTCCCCTCTCAACCAGAGTCTAACAGTTTACGCCCGCCATGTTGCCATAGTGACTGTTGTCTTTCCATTCAGAAAATCCGCACAAGACAAAGACTGACACTGCACAGTGACATTTATTTTTTTATCTTCAGCATAAATCGGACAAAACTCTATACCGCAAGCAATAAACCACAAAAGTACACGCTGCTGCATATCTGTCAATAATAAGCTCTTAGAAAATTTGCACAGGAACATTGACGAATTTGTGTGGAGTTTGTGCATGCATGAGTCGCCTAAGCCTTATGCCGCAAAAACTGCATGTATTTTTTTTCGGCCAAACCATTGTGCTCCAAATATACCGATGTCACATCGGCCGGTGCAAAAGTTATGCTACAACGAACACGTCGGCTTATGAAGCGAAATAGCCTGGCGGTTCAGTATACGTGTACAGGAACAACTTCTGGTTCTCTTCTGGTTAAGCTGGTACACGTCTGTAAACTAGTACAATATATCCGTCCGTCTGATCAAAATTTGAGAGTATTGTCGCACACTGTGATATCCAAAACATTGATATAAACTCTCCGCAATAAAATTAATGCTACTACAAATGGTGATAATGATTAAATAATAAAAGGGATCACGATGATTAACGGCAAGTCTGTTAATGAAAAAAGACTCTTGCCATGTCTTTAGCCCCGGTCTTACATGTACGGTGTAATCGAAGTTCATGTCAGTAATTTGCCGTGCAATGTCCAGCAGAATTGTTCAGAGTTCAGAATCCGTGACGCGTACGGTCCTGTTGCTATCGTTGCAAATTCCTTGGGTAACTGTAACTTAGGTGTAGTGAGTGTCGCGATGTCGCCTGTTGGCCGTGCCCCGGCTTTTTCTGCCGTGTTCGCTGTGTAGATAGCACCGGGCGGTTGTTGTGTAGCACTGGCCCGTACACGGGCCGGCGCTGCTGCACAGAAAGGCAGAAAAAGCCCGGCTACAACTATTGCAGCTTCGTGTAACTTAAACCGATCCGAACGTGAGAACCAAACACAATACTTCGCCAGGTAGTCCTCTCTTGGGATTGCGCCGGGTTTCCGCTTTCTCAGAGGACGCTTTCTTCACCCCGCTCGTGGTGGTACCGTAAAAATTATATTAGGCCAACGATGCTATATTACTTGTGGTTTAATTTCAGTTATTTAAACGTATACCAGGTGGTGATAGACCTAATTCTTAGTGATATGATATAGTATCATATGTCTAGCTACCGTTTAGAAATTGAGTTTCATTATTCTAAATGTTTCTTGAATACACAAATATTTATTTGCATCTCAGAAATAGGCGTTGTATGGTCCTCATCACACAATGAAGATTCCACATCACAATATGATGAATCCACATCACAATATAAAGAATGCACATCACCATATAAAGAATGCTCATCATAATGAAACGAAAGCGCATCACAATATAAAGAATGCGCGTCACAAATTAAGGAATGGCCAACACGATATAACAAATGCCAGTCGCAAAATAAAAAATGCCCATTATGATTTTAAAAATGTCCATCACAACATAACAAATGCTCATTATAATATTACATGTACCCATCACTATATAACAAATTTACATCCTATATAACAAACTCGCATCACCGCAGAACAAATGCACATTACTATATAGCAAATGCACATCACTATATAACAAATGCACATAACTGTATAACAAATGCACATCACTATATAGCAAATGCGCATCACCATATAACAAATACGCATCACCATATAACAAATGTACATCACTATATAACAAATGCACATCACTATATAACAAATGCACATTACTATATAATAAGTGCACATCACTATATAACAAATACCCATCACCATATAACGAATGTGTATCACCATATAAAAAATGCGCATCACCATATAACAAACGCCCATCATCATATAACAAATGCACATCACCATATAACAAATGCACATCACTATATAACAAATGCACATCACTATATAACAAATGCACATTACTATATAACAAATTAACATCACTATATAACGAATGCTCATCACCATATAAAAATGCGCATTACCATGAAACAAATGTGCATCACTATATAACAAATGTGCAGCACTATATTACAAATGCACATTAAATAATCATTTTACTTCATTTAAGACAGCTACGGCTTTCCATAAACTGTGGCTCGGTTTGTTGAAAAATAGACACGACACCTCGGCTGGTTTGAAATGGGAATCATCATCCAAAAACATTATGAGGGATTTACTTTGGTTACGACCGTTTAAGACTTCTACTTAACAGAGAGAAAACCAGATGTCTACTGAATGTGCTTACAAGTTTTACAACAAGTTCACTAATAGTAGTACGCATCACAGAACAATCAGATATCTGTTATATCATAGTAGGAGGTTCCATCAACTTTCGCACAGTACTCTTAGGGTAAATTCACTAATTACAACACTTTATTTAATATGTAAATGAGCTGTTTATTAGAGTTACACTGCTCTATGCTTCATGGGACAATTAGATAGCTATCAGATCAACATATGTAGCACGTTTCATTAAATTTAATGATGTAATTTTGGATTAATATCACTAATAAAGAAGTTCATTCATTTAATGTGCAAATCAACCCTTAATTAACTTGACACTGTTCATTGATTCACATTATGATTATATACTTATCAGATCAATATCTGAAGCAGGTTCCATCGAAATGGGTGTCGTAATTTCAGAGTTATATACCTAATTACAAAGTTCATTAAATATGCAAATGAACACTGAATTAACTTTACAACACTAAATGCTCTACAACACAGTTAATATCTGTCGGATCAGTATCTGCAGCAGATTTCATCAAATTTGGTGCTGTTATTTCGTATTTATATGACTAATTACAAAACTTCATAAAATATGCAAATGAGCTATTTATTAACTTGACATTGCCCAATGCTTCTATGTGCAGATATATATCATATCAACATTTGTTGCATGTATCATCAAATTTTGTGCTGAAAAATCAGAGTTATTTAGCTAATTACAAAAGTTCATGAAATATGCAGATGAGCAGATAATTGACATGACACTCTCAGTATCATCATAGTGTTCTGAGATTGTCATCTGTGGAAAGTTTCATGAAATTTTGTGCAGTATGTGAACACGTAAGCTAAAAATCGAAAGGCTTAAGACCGTTTTGAAACTTTGGTCAAAGCGTAAGCTAAGTCTGTATGGTAAAATCACTACCATCAAATCAGTAGCTCTTCTAAAACTGTTTTACCTATTGTTAATTCTTGGTGCTTCTGATGAACTTTTGAAGCCGAGCAATCAAGTAATTTTCAAGTTTTTATGGAATAATGGGCCTGACAGAATAAAAAGACTCACATTGATTGGAACTTACGAAGGAAGGCTCAAGATGCCCGACATCTTTGCCCTCCATGATGCATTCTGTGCTTCATGGATTTGTAGACTGTGCGATTCAACGATCGCTCGCCGGTAAGCTATGCTATTGAGAATGCATTTATGGAGCTGATTTCCTAATTTTCCATTTCAACTTCAGAAACTCTTCTAGCGTTCCATACTTAGACGCAATACCAAAAGACACAAGGCAGATTCCTGCTGCTTTAATACGCCAAATCCCAGTTATCTAGATATCCGCAATCAAATTACTTGGGGCAATATCAACATCTCGAACAATGTTAAAACTATTTTTATCCACACTAGTTAGAATATCATCTACATTAATGACATTGTCGATGACTATGGCTACTTCCTTTCGCCTATAGTGTTGTTAGAAAAACTGAATATCACGACTAATTGGATTGCGGAATGGAAAAAGCTTTTAAATCTCATTCCAAAACAATGGAAACGTATTCTGAAAGACATCCGTTTTGATCAGATGCGTAGACAATATGATTTTGTGCATGAAAACGGAAAATGTTTCTCTTTCACAAGGACTGAATACTTTAACATCCAAGTTTTTTATGACATTTTGTTGCCAAACGTTTCATGCGTCCCTATTGCGAAGACATGTGAAACGTCATTTTAAGACTTACACTCCGCTTCAGTGGAAGTCTATTTGGGTAATTCAAACATTCTCACTTTTTAACTGATAGAAAGTTAGCTTAATTTAACTTCAAGATTGTTCACAATATTTTTCCAAATAGTTTGGAGCTTTTCAATTAGAAAATCAGCGATTTTCTCTGTAAGGTTTCTGAGACGTATGAGCATTTTTTCTGAATTGTCAAAGTTTTGGAAATTTCTGGGACCGTCTTTCCATTCTATTTGGTAAGCAAATCCTTAGTTGCAATTGCCTCGGATTGTAACCTTTTTTTTTTAACTCTGTATTGAACTGTAATTAGTAGATAAAAATGTGATTATATATGGAAAAAATAAAACGAAATTGCTAGAATAATGAACATATCACCTATTTTACTACGATATTTTGTACCCGTTAACTGTAAACATGAGCTGATAATTTACATTTTAATAATTTAAAATATTTTTTATCAATTCAAATTTTATTCGGAGTGTATTTCCAAGTTCCCCAGAATAAAATATGCCATCATTCATAGGTTTGTCACTTCGGGATATGTGTTCATAAGAACTTTCGGCAAACCTCAAAATATCTGTTATTTTTTTATTTATTTAAAAAATATATTGTTATTTGGTGGATTACTGATACGCATACTCCAGGACGGGTTTTAATAGATACCCGACCGATATTTCTGTCGTTAAACTCATTTGTCGACACCCGTCTCTAAACACCGCACCATTATTTGTATCTGGCACCATGATCTGTCACAAAGTATCCATCCTTTTATGTGTTGCAGAACAGCTAATACTGTAAGTTCAATGACATATTCATGTCTTTTACATGATGTCTGAAGTTCACCGAAAGTGCTACAAAATGACACCATTTCAATAGCCAAATTTTCAAGTTTCTACAACGGGAGGCCGCGGCCGGCTTGACGACCCTCCTCAAGACCACAAGCTGGCCTTCTTTCAGTGTCGCGGAAAAGTTGATTTTGAAATTTCTTATTCTGGTTTGAGCTTATTGCTGTTTCACTGTGCAGTAAAATTTTAATCTTTAGATAAAATAAAATCACAGCTTTGTCAATACAGAGAATTTTGTGACACTTCTCCCCAAGATAATCACTGATAAAATATCCAAATGTCTAGTATTGTGGCCTCAGATGTTTTTTTTTAAATTCCCTGGCAATGCCAAAAGTATTACCGAAAATAGTGTATACCCCCTTCAGGACCATAATGGACTCAAGTAAACTTTCCACTCCATAGATTACTCGGCTTCGTATCGTACATTATTTTGTACAAAGTTTCCTTTCGTCCATTATGGTCCGGGAGGGGAAAAACCTTTTTTCCGTTAATATTGAATTATTAAAAATTCTTAGAAAATAATAATTATCACTTTTATATATGTTCTGGCATTAAAATCAAGACGGGAGATTTATGAATTTAGAGGAAGGCCACAATTTCGTATGCAAGTTTGGAGGAAGGTCACCATTTTCAAGGCAACCAGTTAATATTTCAATCGCACCACCCCGCTTCTGTTAATTCTGTCCCTACCCTGTGTTACCAATCAAGCATGCCCGTGAAGCCATCTCGACATGACAAACATGTCTCTATAAGAATATTCGAAATAATTCCAGTGTACAATTATTTAGTTGGGGTTTTTATATGTTGATTATCACGACATATCTCTAAGATTTTTCGAAAAAATCCTTCATTAATCCTATCTGTAAATTATTTAGTAGGAGTTTCTTTTTAATTCGACGATTTGAAATATTACTATTTTTGTGGTCGAGTCATATTGCGGTTTGCAACGGATCAGAGAACGTTTTGATAATGGGCCGCCACGAAACACAGTCCAGTCTTCAAGCATGAGCACCATAACCTTTTGCAAGGAAACTAGCGACAAATTGCCGAACGAGTTGCCTCATGTAAGTGTCTCGGTCGCGCAGCTTGATACGTTGCCTACCGTTTTGCTCGGCGAGTTGCCTCGTGTACCTCGGCTTTATAATCAAGAATAACAATCGAGGGTCATCGTGCTCATTTTGGTAATTAAGAGACAACTTACCGAGGATATTTGAATTAAAAATTGGCCGCTATCCCCCTTTTTATATGTAGGGGAAAACAAATTCCAAACTTTCAAACATAATTAAGCCGGTGAAAACTTTTTTGATTCAATAAGCTTCAAAAGAGTCCCAGTAAGTCATTGGCTCAGAGAATGTTGTAAACGTTGTCCCCGAGGCGTACCTAACTTAAGACATACTTAAAAGATGTAACAAGAAGACAGTTTGGTAATTGTTTTGCGGGTAAGGATTCACGCCAGTAATGAGCTCCAAATTTGCATATCTATCTGAATTATGCTATGCACCACAAAGAAACCAATACAGCAAATAAAAAGTGGTTTGAATACCTATAAGCCCCATAATGCGTATAAATAAAATTGAAATCGTGTACTCAATCTCTCCCCTTCTCTCTCTCTCTCTCTCTCTCTCTCTCTCTCTCTCTCCCTCCCTCTCCCCCCCCCCTAGGTGTTCCTTGCAAGTCAGGTAATCTACGTCCTTGTTACTGATCTCACTAAGTCTCTGGACGATATTGTACATGTCGATGATAGTGGTGACGAATGGACAGTAAAACGTAAGTAATGAAACTTGGTGCCGTTAAAACGTCCTAGTCTTGTTAAAGGTCATTTGAAATGGCACATATAGTATGCTGATAGTCGATATCTATAAAGTGTCTTATGTTTTTCTTTGAGGTTGACAATTGTCAGTCGTATGGCCACTATAGGTGTTCCTTGCAAGTCAGGTAATCTACGTCCTTGTTACTGATCTCACTAAGTCTCTGGACGATATTGTACATGTCGATGATAGTGGTGACGAATGGACAGTAAAACGTAAGTAATGAAACTTGGTGCCGTTAAAACGTCCTAGTCTTGTTAAAGGTCATTTGAAATGGCACATATAGTATGCTGATAGTCGATATCTATAAAGTGTCTTATGTTTTTCTTTGAGGTTGACAATTGTCAGTCGTATGGCCACTATTCTGTGTTGTCGATCAAATTTCAATTACAAACAAGCTGTCTATATGAAATAAAACAGTGCATCATGATGCTTCATGCTGCCTTTCCCGTTTCACCTAATCTAATTTACCCATCTCTTGTAGGATTTCTTACTTTCTGGATGAATTCCATACACACATATGCAAGCAAAGGATCTAATGTTAATTTGAAGCAAAGGGACGGAAGTGATAAGACAGCAGTTGCACCACCTGTCATCATTTTGGGAACAAAGAAAGACCTCTTACGACAGGTAGGATTGCAAATATTACACACGGGCAATCTTAATGTTTAGATTTAGATTTTTGAAAAATAGTTGTGTATATTTTATCAACCATAAATTTGCTTGACAAAGTATGCTATCATGTCAAATTCACTGGTTGTTTGCTCATTGAAGAACTTTCGTTATTATTTTGAGATACTGCATTTTTATAAACATTTTCCTGAAATAATTCAATGTTTATACAGATGGTATCAAGGGGTGAGTAGCGTTGGCAGCTAACGCATCCTTCAAAATCGTAGATCTAGGACTGGCAAATAAACAAAAACTACATAAAAAGTTGAGCATATTTCATTTTCACTGAATTAGACACATCGAAAGTACTTTACCTTCTGACATAATTTTTCATATTATTGGTACATTCGTTCAAAGTTTCCATCAAACTGAGGGTTTCGTAGAAACGTTTGGAACTTGAAAAAAGTAAAGGAAAATACATGGCCCAGCGTTTCATTAGTTCAGTTATTTCTCCTTATAGGAATGACATATCCTTGAAACCATCCGGAAATGCCAATACAATAAACATATGAGCTTAGAAGATCCTCCGATATATTGTAAATCTGCTGGGGGTAACAGACATTGACTCACAAGTCAAACGCTAAAATTCAGTTTAACTGCTTTAAAATCCAAGCGACAAGAGAATCTATACGGATAGTTATCGGAAAGTAAAAACAGAAAACAAAACAAGACTCAGCCAAGCTTAGCACGACGATGTATAAAATCCATTATACATCAACGTACTTTCATAATTGCATATTCCTCATAGCATGTCACAACGTCACAGCGCCTGCTGGTTACACTAAGTCGCTGCTCTAGCCTCATCCGTGTCTAATCTCTTCACGAATGTCTGCATACTGCGTATCTACTTGTATCGATCCACGCCTCTTTTACTTTCACATGTATATATTAACCAGATGTCTTTTTTTTCAACAGTCACAATCCCTTTGATATCAATGGTCACATTATGAAGTGGAGAGCACGTCTAATGAGTTATTGTGGCTCACTTGAAATCTTAATATGGCAATATGACAGCATTGATATAGCAATTTTGTGTGGAAAGTATATACAATTTTGAGTGAGCTAAAATAGCCGTCCGTAACGCCTGTTCCATAACATTTCCAGTTTCCAGGCGCCTCCGTCCTCTAACTGCGTGTTCACCGTTGAACGGTTTCAGGCAACGTCTGGTGCTATGTACGTGCGTAGTGTACAGGTAATCCATAAACATCAATTGGACCATCCACGAGTGCGACAAAGTCCAAGATAACGTTCCACGCTGCACTTGAGCTATAAATCGGAAGAAAAACTTGTTGACATTGCTCGAAAACGACATCATTCGGGCCATATGACGCCCCAATCACGAGTGTAAAATGTATATTATATTATATCATGCTACCATGCGCCATTCTGATTGGACGAGAGCGATGCTAAAATATTGTTTTAGCACTGATAGCGGTGGTAAAACGGGCCCCTAAACCAGCATTTTCGAAAAATGCCCGGTCGGTGCATTTGAACGATGTGGCTCTGAACTTAATTCGAAACAGTCCGCTTTGTTTCAAAGACCGAGTTCGAATTTCGATACAGAGATAAAGTATGGTTCTGTAACTCACCTCTTGGTGAAAATAAGCGGTCTATGATGAAAGAAATCTCCAAAGCAACACATTTAATTTGGTATGATGATGTACAAAATTGTATAAGGTAACAGCGCACTGTGTAGTTTGCTTGATCGATTCAGCAGGAGTCGAGACGCGACATACACAAATAAATTGAAACTTCCTCACAGTAACGGTACGTCAGATATTCCTTCCTAGAGTTTGGGCTGTAACAGACCAGGGTGTTCTAACGATGTAGCCCAAGAACTTGAAGAAGTTCAAAATAACAATGCGATCATTCCTGGCGACGGCGACGAAAATCGCTGTGTCAGCGTCCAGCTCTCGCTGAATCGGGCAACACACTCTGCTCGCATACAACTGTTCATACAGTCGCCGTAATCCATGTCTGGATTATTTCAAAACTGCACATTTTCTGGCACAAATTATCCATCCAAAATATCCATCAAAAATAGAACCTGTAACCCCACTGCACCACCTCCTCTGTCTGAATGTTACGACGGTTGGCGCACACCGGACTGACAAATCTTTTTTTAGTGTTCTACGTCAAAAAAAAAAAAGCCAGCGCTATTATTTTTATGTAAATTTACCAAAAAAAATTGTTACTTTTTCTTTTGCTTTGAACTCTTGACCCATTTCTGTGTCTGAAGCAGTTCGTGTTGCATGTAAATATTAATGAAATTTTGATGAACGTAATG
>LD344541.1:224932-236002 GCA_001465055.1 Ptychodera flava | reverse complement strand
GTCGATACCCGAGATGCAAAACACCATAATTTTAAATGCTGTATGGTTGGTGAATCTCTTCAAGATACTGATCACCCAATCTCTCAAGTTCAAGAAAGAGCCAACTATACGTACCAGAGTCACTGGACTGATAGACAAGTTGCATCAAGAAGGCATTTTACACGAAGATTTGCTCGACTATCTTCTGAAAGGTGACAAACCCCTGGAAGATAAAACGATCTTGTTGAAAATAATGGAAATGTATGACATTATTTGTGAGAAGCCTGTAAAATCCGAAGAAAGGCGTATGTATTATCTACCGAGCCTGATACGGCATGATGCAGAAGGGGAAAAAAGCTGTATTCTCCCAGCAAGCAGTTCAGTGTGGTGCCAACTGTACTTCCACTTCATTGGCAATTTCCTGCCTGAAGGCCTTTTCTATCGTTTACTTATTCGATGCATTAGGCGATGGCCGAACTGTGTAGAGGTTATAAGAAAGCACATGGCTCGGCTGTATTTCAAGCACAATGACTTCCATTTAACCATGTGCATAGAAGGAGCTGATATCCAGTTGAAGATTCTGGTTTTTCCTGTCGATGGTCAGCATTCATCTCCGCCACGTGCAGAGGACGTGACCATTTTGAGACAAGAAATTGAGGAAGAGTTGCATGTAGTCATTGGAGTCTATGCCCCTGCTCTGGAATACAAAGCCTGTGTAAAGTGCGAAGGTCCGAATCACGAAGAGGGAGAGTTGCTGCCGTGTTGTGAAGATACAGATGATAGATGTGTTCCCGTCACAGAGGGCGAAGCGGTAGTTGTCTGCTCGATATGTGCAATGCCACTGAAAGATCAGAAATTGAGTATGTGGTATTGGCCAGGTGAGTGTCAAAACTATAAACTGATTACTTCGTAAGTACATCATGCGAAATTACTAATCCTACTATTGTGGTGTTATTTCCTTTAGCATCATAAGGGTGTGAAGCACTGCGTTTGGTAAAGGATTCTAATGGCCTTTACGAAGTATTGCTAGTCACAAATGTCAGAGATTCTCACAATACCTGCACAAGATTAATATTATGTTAATACAGAAATTAATAGCGGCCCGATATGATATCATCGAAAGCAAATTAGCAGATTCCAAGTTGATCAATATCTAGCGTTCATATAGTAAAACTTTGCTAAAAGGGAAGTCCATCCTGAACACTGGCACATCCAAGACGAAAAAACAGCTGCAGCTATTGGTCTGCAAAAGCTAGCTGTGCATTGATTATTGATGACGTGTATGTGCGACAAATGGATTTGTGTGATTAGGCAGAATAAACCGAATCACTGCACCCGTTTGCGTGAGCATTCACATGTTTAATCAGAAGTACATTTGGCAGTGCATTACATACACAAATAAAATTTTCAAAAAGGTTGTTTTAAAATCAGAGGTATAAAATTTGTAGCAGATACCGATCTCATAAGAAATTATTTCATCAAGCATTAAGCTAAAACATGCACTTCAATGAGGAGAATATCAGATTGAGTTTGTCACCAGAGGAATAAGTAAAACACAAAGACCAGCAGTGATTGTGTAACTTAATCAATATTTTTCTCACAAACAGCTTCGAAATCATTTCGTTTGTTATAAGCTTTATACAATTCACTAATAAAACGGGGTCTTGGTTATCAGAAGTTCCATCCTATCATGAAGTTGCAAGTTGTAAACATTGGGATGAATTTTACAAATTTAAAAAAAATATTGCTATTATATCATTATACTAGCTCAAGTGCAAAACACAGTGCTTTCATTATCACTCCTGTACAAAATCACAAGTCATGGCTTCAACATTTTAATTGTGAGATCTACCTGTTTCTATTTCAAATGTATAATGCCTATTCTGAATTGTTCAATAATTGACCATTTTGGTCTTGATAAAGAATGTATCAAGAAATTTCATGTTTTATGTTCTTAAGAGTCACATGTGTTCTTATTTTGGCTCGCTGAATGTTTCACAAAATACCAAATTCCTTGTAAAAATCAAAGGTTGAACAAAGCACTATCCCAATTTACCACCTCTAAATCTCTAAATCTGAAAACCTTGTTTATATCAGTAAATAATTGATCAAGGTGCATATTTCTATACTTTAATAAATAATTCCATAGGAAAGGTATTTTTTATTATGTTATCTGGCAGACAAACAATACGGTTCCGAAATAAGAGAATAACCAATCGTGTTCAGTAATCGAACTGCATTGTTTTTACAAAGTACGGTGCTGTATTACATTCCTTGATGTGAGTGCAAATCAGAGCATTAATTTGAAGGAACATCCGGGCAGTTAGCGGGCCGCGTGAACGATGTACAGTGGAAGTCGTCCACGTTTTCGACGTCAAAGTAGACGCTTAACGATGCAAGATATTCATGCACTCTCTGCTAAATTGACTTTCGTTGAAATCTGTTTGACGCAGGTCGATAATGGTGAAAATGTTTCAGAATTTCCGGCATGTAACTGCATGTCATAAAACGTTAACTGTAAAGAGGCATGTAATAAAAACATTATTTCCTGAATACATCGGTTTATATGCCCTCGTAGCAGGAGACAATTTGCCCTCTGGCATCGGGCAAATTTTCTCCTGCTCAAGAGCACATAAACCCATGTATTCAGGCAATAATATATAATATTTGTTGGCGTGTACAAAGCCAGTGCGGCACCTGTCACTGTAAACCAGCATTCTTTTGACATAAATGTGGTTTAGTGCAAGTGTAAAATAACTTAACAATCATTTTGATACATTATTTCAATTCATTTCATTCTATTGGCTGCGTCATTGCCGAGTTGGCATTTGAGATTGATTTTAGAGGGGTATGTCAGGGGTGGTGGTAGCCTATGCGTGATTCTGAAAGAGAGAAAAATAGGGAAATAGCAATTTTTTTCTTTTATTTTCCAAATAAAAGAAATGTTTCGGTAATTTTTTCGTGTTCATATTTTGTCATATACACGGTAGAAAAGGAGAGAGTTGCTCGGATCGTATTTGTCAGATTACAATTGAGGCGTGTTACTGCATTGTTACAATTTGTTGCAATTTCATAGCACCGTAATTACCGACTGTAGATATACCAATACGGAATGGGGCTAGGTTGGATTTTCGCACTTCCAAACTTTCATTTAGGGGAGGGGGTTTAGAGCAAACGCAATACATAGCGTTTAGCGTGCGCATGTTTGAATTATCCACGGCTATTTAAGGCAATGAAACCTGCAAGTGGTTTCTCTCCTAAGTATGCTGTCTTGTTCGGCCTGTCACATATCCTAAAGATCTATATGCGACGTACTATTGTGGTTAGCAAGTTATTGTGGTTAGCAAGATATAGTTAAAATCACATTGTCAAGAGAATGGATAATTAATACCAACATCTGAAAGTTTCCGTGAGAAAATTTAGTTAGCGAGGAACAGCAAAATCCTGTGCGTTAATCTGCAAGACTAAACATCCTTATTGTATGTCGTAGCGACTTTTATCAGATGTAATTACTATAAAATGATATATATAGCAAAATCGTTTTCAAGAAATCCCTTGTAGGTAAGTTTGCAATTCCACAAATGCGTAATTCCGTCAATTAAAGAGTGAAGTAATGAATAGCCCAAGGGCTAACCACATCAACGTTCCTCTATTTTAGAAGGCCAGCACAAGGTGAAGAGTCACAAGAGGGAATCTGGACAAGTCTCTGAAGGTAAGGATATTCTCAGACTTTTGTCACATACATATTACAAATACATACCGACGTTTAGTAAAAAGGTCAGCAGCAATATTTTGTCCATTTCTTTTCTTCATGGTTATGGTTACTATTTGTTAGCGTTAGTTCTCATAATGTTGGTAAAGAAGTCAAATGTTTTACACGATTCAACTTTGCGATAGCTCTGACCACTCGCTCAACATTAGGAGGGCACATGGTCGTTAGCCTTGAGTTAGATGTCAGGTATGTTTTGTGTGTAATACTTTTATTACATGACTTTAAGCTTACAATATATTTTTCCACATATTACGTGATACGTTAGATCCTCTGAATGCCCTTTTCTACAATCGTGATAAAAAGCTAATGCAGCGTGAAGTGTGATACTGTGAACATATTACGACCTAACCAATCAACGAAAGTGATGCAGAGAGGTCCGAAACCAATTCAGATGTATATAAACATCTACGAAAGCAGGGCATATTTGGCTAATTAGCTCAGCTTAGCTGCTCAATAAGGGATATGAAATTTGCGGCAGAGACTGAGTTCACTAACAAATAATTTCATTTAGAAATGTTAAGCTGAAGGGATCACAATAAAAATTACATCAGATTTAGATAGTCACAAATAGTAAAGGTAAAGTATGATTAAGAATTACGGTCACAAGGTTATAATTAATCAAACAAAATCGTGAGGGAGTTGTACATATCATTCAAACAACTTTTCCGTACATTCAGCACACACATTGTCTTCTGTAATGTAATTCCAATGTGTACTCTTTGGCATGGTGTCGCTATTGATTCAGAAATGAAACCTGCAAGTAGTTCTCCTCCTACCTATGCTGTCTAGAAGCTCATTTCACAAAATGTAGGGATGTATACGACGTGCTACGGTTAGCAAGTTATGGTGGTTAGCAAGATATAGTTAAGATTACGTAGTTAAGAGCTTTGATGACTCCCAACATTTGCAACATTTACGTATAATTAAGAGCTTGGATGTCGATACCATTTCTATAGGCAAACTCGCCATGAAATATCGATTTATATATTAAATGTACGCTGCAGTTAGGAAAAGAAGTTCAGGTCAAGTTACATCAAGTATTGCATACAGCTTTATGCCCAGTACGACATTTGGAAATTTCATAGAAAATGAGGCAGCACGAGACAAGCTTATTCGGCGCATTGGGCATGTAAGAATAGCAATTTGCAAAAAAAAGACGCTTTTGTTGCATATACAAGTATATATGCAAACGACCTTTCTTGAGTTAAAGTTGCAAATCGTCTGCGAGCACGCCATGGTTCGGCCAAAGTTGTGGCAGATCTCGTGAGAGGAATCACTTTTACAATATACTTTAGAATTATCTCATTTCTCATTTTAATACTTTCATAATTAATCGTTCCGACATCAATGATTTTCATTGTTTGATGTGGAATAAGAATAATTCACACGGAAACATATTTGCATATATCACATGATAGGTGTAGATCAGCTGAACGAGCTCTTCTGCACTCTGGACGAGAAGCTGACACAAAGTGACAAACGTCATATGGTGAACCTGTTGCTGCATAAGCAAATCAACCAACGTGATGCTGAGAATCTCAAGACCCCATATGATGTCTTTAACCATCTACGAAAGCACGGACATATTTCGGAAAATAATCTTGAACTACTGGAGAATGTATTTCGTCGAATGAAGAGACTCCCACTATTGAAATACATCGATGAATATCTAAACAAATATAAAACCTTCTGAAAGAGCCAGTAAGGAACATTCACTACAGACGGCCCTATGGTGTCTCTATGGCTACTTTTCTTGTAATGACTACAACGTTAAATCTCACAAACTTCTTGCAGAATATCAAACCATATTATATCTTTTTTGTTGTTGAAGTATGCCAGGTCTGTGCTGTATCATTGTGTTTTATCCAGAGTGAATTTAAACAGCATTGTAATTTGTATGGTGTTTTCATTGAGAAAAGTAAATAGCAACATTGAAGTCACTCAAGCACAGTAAATATATTGTGTAATTATAAACATAATAGTTGTTGTTAGATACATACCAAGGCGAGATTCCTTAATTTCATTTATAACCTCGTTTATAGTATGTGCCGTGTGTATGCATGTACTTTTCTTACACAGTATCATTTATATTACGCGAGCATCAGTTTTATTATATGCTGTAGTATTTAATCTGGGTTGCCAACCAAAAGCCATAAAAACAGAACTATCAGCGGTATAATATATCACTGACTGCAGAGAGTATCTTTGTTTTAATGTTTTGGTGTAGAGGTTAGGGAAATTATACGTGTGATATACTCCATTATCCTATATTCAGTGTTGACTGGAAGTAGTTCTCAAGTTGACCTTTTTATTTTTATCATATCATACAAATCTAAGTCTAGCGTTAACCTGCAATTCTTACAACATATCCTCATTATATCGTTGTGAAAAATTCATCTCATGTGTATTGTGTGATTAGTTCTTTGTTAGAGGCAAAGGGATGTTTAGAGTAGATTATGACAACTTTCTTATCTCTCCTTTCTCGTAAAGTAAAAATACCTAAAGTTGAGATATGGCTGTACCCAACATACGGAACAACTTGCATAAAGTAACTCCCCATTTATGAGAATATTTTATCAGTGTTCCCGAATAATCATATACAATCGGCAAATATGTATATTACGCTAACGGTAACTGAAGATGACCATTTTAGTAACAGTCACTGATTATTTTATCGAATGTTATAGAGTATGATGTAACTTGGAAAATATACCATCATCGGTTCCATTAGAGGAATTTGAATGCACATCTTGATTTTATTTTCATATGACAGTGCTTAGTACATTACTTGAACCTTTCTTGCACTATTAGCCTTTATAGCATCGCATACATCATAATATTACCAATTTTGAATAGTATCCTTTACACTCACATATCTTCCTCCAAAGTTTGTCCAATGCCATGTCTTTCTCAATCAAAACAGATGTGTTGTCCGGTATATTTTAGTTACGTTTACCCAGGTGGAATTCTGATACCCTGTTGTCTGAGAATATTTCCTTAGAAAATGTAAACAGAAACGTAGTAATGCAGAAATAATGCCAATAGAGCACTTTTGTCTCCCATGTTAACCATACGTATATCATCCTACAAATAAAACAAATGTGTGCCACAGTTTTAATATATGGCAATGGATTTGCTCTTTGATTTCAATTGAATGCCACCAATAAACAGAAATTATTGGCAACATCATATCACTGATTACCATCCCGGTAGTATTACTGTTTTTATTTATGGGTCATATAAGCGGTCTGATATATCACTGATTATCAAGTGTATCTTTGTTTTTTACGTTATGGTGTAGCGATTAGTGAAACTATGCGTTTGATTTACTCCACTTTCTTTTATGTTTTCATATTACTATAGTGTTGACTGTTAGTAGTTCTGGGGTTGGCTATTTATTATTATAACATTTTAATAACACATTTTAATAACAATCTAAGCCAAAACTTGGAATTTATATGTAACATCCTCTTTATATGGCTATCAAAAGTTTAACTGACTATGTAGTGCGTAATATGTTCTAGTTAGAGATATTTTGATATTGAATATTGATTAATGACACATCATCTCATCTTTCGTTTCTTGTGAAGTAAAAATACCGAAAGATGGGACATGGCTGTATCCAGCACATCGAATAATAGGCACCAAAATGTACACCTTGATTTTCTATTCATATGTCATGATATGACAGTACTTGGTACTTTAGTTGAACCGTTGTGGACAATTAGCCTCTATAGCATCGTATACATCACAATGTTTACCATTTTGAGTGGTTTCCCGTACGCTGGCATATCTTCCTGCACAGGTTTGGCCCATGGCTTAGACCTTCTTTAACAGGACAGATCTGTTGTCCGATATATTTTGCTTGTTTTACCGAAAGAGAAATTTTGATTACCTTGTTGTCTGTGAGATTTTTTCCTTAGAAAATGTAAACAGAAAATAATAATACAGAAGTAATTCCACTAGAGCAAATATGTAATTTATATAATCTGGGAAAGTGTCTTACTGCGTCTGCTGTGTTTAATCATATGTATATCATGCTAATAAAACACTTATTGCATCAGTTTTAGTTTATTTCGAAGTACTTGCTCTGTGGTTTCAATTGAATGCCAAGAAAATGATATGATATATCACTGACAACCAGGTATATCTTCTGTTATTTTGTCATGTTTCAATGTAAGGAACATATAAGTGGTCTGATATATCACCGAATGCCAAGTTTATCTTTGTATTTAATGTTTTGGTATAGCGATTAGGGGAAACTATGCTTTGATGTACTCCATTTTATTTCATAATAACTGTTTTCATATTTATTTAATAATGACTCTGCATAATTCTGGAGTTGATTTTTTTTTATTATTATAGCATTTTATTAACAATCTAAGTCTGGTGTTAACCTGAAATTCATATGTAATATTTATGTATATTGTTCTGAACTCTCCAACTGAATGTAAAGTGTGTAATAAATTCTTGTTTTAGATGTAGTGATATGGACAGTTTGATTTAAGATAACTGTTCTTATCTCTCCTTGTCTGTCCTTGAAAAGTAAAAATACCGGAAGTTGGGACATCGCTGTACCCGACATATCCCCTTTTATTAGAATAGTTTATCAGACGATCGGCAAGTATGTCCATTACAAACAGTCACAGATTATTTTATCCAATATGGTAGAGGAAATAATTTCCTTTGTGGTTTCAATCGAATGCCTAGAAAGGACCAAAATTATTAGCAATATCACATATCACTGAATCCCAAGTATATCTTCCTTTGTTCTAAATGTTTTTTGTATAGGAATTGTATTAGCGGGCTGATTTATCACTAATTGGCAAGTATTATACATTTTAGAGTGTTTTGGTGTAGGGATTAGAGAAACATCTTACTAAAGTGTTGACTGAGATTATCATAGAAATATTGAAATTTTTTTCTTTACCTAACATGAATCAGTTTTACTATCCTGTTTGGTAGCAGTAGTTTTATTTTAAGGAGGACAAGATCGTGTTTTTTGTGTATTTCAAAGACGATTTAACCTAGATGTTTGATTATTTGGTATGTTCTTGATCATAAACATTTGAAACAATTTACCAGCTAATTTTGCAAACTAAAATTAAGGTGTAATGGATATTGTAATATGCAATAGGTATTATTTCGAATGAAGCTAATCACATCTTTTTCACGTACACTTTACAAAAATTTTCAGAAAACAACAAATCCTGTAATTTTATAGTCCGGTAGCAACAATAAATGTCAGGATGATTTCTAAACCAAAACATATGGATGAATGAATAGATGAATGGATGATTGAATAAATTGAATGAATACGTTGAGATAGTAACACGTACGACTTGTACATGTCGAGCTATCATGTTTGATGTCTCATCAAGCAGCTCATCAAGCAGGTACTGAAACACTATAATGATCACGAACGTAAAAGAGAAAACAAAGCTAGTGAAATTTGTTCAATTGTGAAACTGAGATTGCTGCACTGAATAGTAAGTCTATATATTGTGACATGACCAAGTGAACAGTGATGACGGGAACGATTTTCTTGGTCATGAACGTTTCTACTCCGTATAGAATTCGATAGGCGGATACCTTCCGAGGCCAATAAATCTTTTAAATGTACCCAGATACCAACCCAAGAAGATCGCATAAAATAAGCTTTCTCTTTATTGAGACAACAGCAATCAAGTGACCTTGATATGCATATACATATAGAATAAATAATAATGTTTATTCCTAAGTATCAAAATACAAAACTAAAATCAGCTTTACAATACATAAAACTACAATATACATGTTGGCGTCTGCGGAATATACCGGTTGCATGTATGGATTTAGGATCAAACCAAATGGCGTACTCCTGTTTAAATTTAACACAATCCGAATTCATTCGTTCACAATGCGTATGACGTTCGCGTACTTGAGCTCGAGCAAGCAAATGACCTTTATTTACCTTATTGAGCTATGTGTGCTAAATATATGAAGAAGAAAAAAAGCCCCATTTACCGTCTGTGCTCAATTTATACGGCGAAACAAATATTTCGCTTGAGGCAAGAAGCAAACATCTCTGACCGATCATCTCCCTATTGTGATATGCTTATTTGAAGATCGCAAGACTCCTTTTCAAATATTTTTGCTCGGATGTACGTTGTTTGAAAGTGCAAACCGCAGACGGTGTTATATATCAGCACGGACAAATAGAAACAGACTGGAAACGGGTATTGTTCAAGGCGTGAAGCGGTTACGTAAGTCATTCATTTTCGCCTCGCCTCAGGTAGCTCTCGCCTCGCTTTTCCGAAGAGTGCCGACCATGCACCCTTCGGTAGTTTCCGGATTTTCGCCAATTTTTAAGCGAAAGTATGTTCGGCAAAGTTTGTGTTATTGTTGTCATGTGGTGCTGAGTGGAATCGGCATGCTGGCGCAAACGGGAAAGTTTTGAGCTTCGGGAAAGTGAGTTTTACCATTTTAAAAATTCCTCTCACATTTTTATGAATATGCAATGAGTGTGTTTCAACCAAATTTGAAAATCTTCTATCGATACTGTCTGGTTTTACTCAATGGTTTACGGTCAGTCATATCGTCTATTAAAAGTTGGTCATTGAAGGACGTGTTTATGAAACTGTGGGCGTGTTATGTTTTGATTGGCGTGAAGCAGTGTTTCTGCCCTGAGAGCTCACAAAGTAAGTATTGTTGCTACACGACTGGCAGCACGATGCCATCTCGTCGTACTTTTTGCATAATCTCGTGCAATTATCAACCACGAACAAAGGTCTCAAAAAAATCTAACACCTGCGAAGCTCATTTTAATATGAAAAGGCCATAGTCTACCGAGACGACCATGGAACAAAAGCCATGCCGCGTTGCAAGTCTGTTTCTTCTATTCGTCTGTGATATCAGTAAATGTGTGAGCGATTACTCAATGCCCAGCGAGCAAGGAGAGTGCTAAAGGTAGGTGCTCAAGGTTGGATTGTTTATGGCCCGACAACTATAAATCTGAAATCAAACGGAATGCTTAAACAATATTTACAAAAATACATAAATAGATACACGTCCATTGATACACACAGTTTTATATGTGATTCAATGTAATGGAATATAATACTTTCCGGATACTTCCCTCATTTTCTACTACCTTCTCGATACTTCCCATATTTTCACAGTACCTATAAGTTGTGTCTTTTGAGGGCGCATCATCTCTTTTGATATATCAGATGCTATTCGACATTATCGATTCACCTTGTGGTGAACTATTAGATGGGAAATATCATTTAGTATTAACGCGTTGTTTGGGTGGACCATTTGATATCCTGTTGGGTGGG
>LD344541.1:184951-205389 GCA_001465055.1 Ptychodera flava | reverse complement strand
TCTCTTAAGAATTTCAGGTGTTATTGTGGTCATTCTCATGACGTAATTAAGTTGTGATAGGGCGAAGGTTTTCAGAATCTGAACTTTGCCCATGAGTGTCAGGGATCAGGATAAAATAGAGTTAATTGTTACTTTCTATATACGTTTTTACAACTATGACCGGTTTACCCTCTGATGAAAACAGTTCCCGTACACGATGTCAGACCCTGTAGGTATAGATTTTCTGTAATGTGTAAAAAAGTTCGACAAAAATTTGCAATTTTTACCATAATAACTACCTATTGTGTTTAATAAGGGACGTATTGTGCCACCATTAACGTTGCAATAGTAACTATGCCGCCCAACTTCCGATATTGTAAGCTGAAAACCAGCGTTACGTCTAAAAACGGCAAATTTTGCACCAAGTTATTGACACAGGGGGCGCTTTTCTAAGATTCAATCCCAGCATTCTTTGCTAATGTTCTCGTTCATATGCACGACAGTTTTCTCTCTTCTTCTATAGGCGTGATAGTAACGATATTTTGTATCAGCGACAGGGTGGATAATATAATTACTAGCCAATAAAAAAGATATATTTTATAAATGGCATGCTATAAAATAATAGTGAGCACGTTTCGTATTAGTTTATTTACGAGTACTCAAAAACACATGGTGGCGCCCACGAAAGTAGGGTACACTTCCGGTTATTCGCATAGTATATTATGAATAAGCCGCTGGCGCGACTATTAATTTATCATTGGTGGCGTTTTTTCTGCGCTTAACTCCATATACAAACGGAAAGTTTAATGGAAGTGTGCAAGAGAGAATAACGACCATTACTGTGTGTTTTTTTCAGTGAAATGAAAATGTTTGAAGTTTAATCATTACACATTGAACATATATTTGCATCTTTTGTTCTTTTCAATATATCACAGCAAAACAAGAAGCAAGTCTTAAATATGTTGGTATACATGACATTGGTAAGTCCAAGTCGAGTACCTCTCTTCCGTTCTGTGTCCATGTGTTACACTTAAAATATCGTATTTATCATGGTTTCACGGTCTAAATTTTTAGCTTATCTTTTTGTTATGATAGTAGAATCCTTTTTACAATTGTGATGCACGCAAAATGAAATCAGGATCTGACCCAATCCATTTTACTAACCAACTACGTTTCCAGTGCGTTAACTTTTATTCAAGTTATAGACTGAGTGACAGTAGTTCTGCAAAAAGTCTTTATCTAGTTCATAAGTTGAAATAAGAGAGACATCGACTTAAATACTAGTTATACACCAACTATGTATCATTTAATGAATTCCGATAATCATTGTTATTCCAAAATAGGTTTGGGAAGATGAACATCTCCATTGGTATCCTCCTGACTATGGCAATGTGGATAGGATCGTTGTTCCGGCTTCAGATATATGGATTCCAGATATAAGACTCTGGAACAGGTGTTGTCACTCTTATAACTCGATCGTTAACTTCATTGCAGCTTAGTGAAATAGATACAAACAGATTGCATAATGTATTTGAACAAAAAGATTGGCACTAGACGTAGTGATATAGAGCGTCAAATGTATTATTGCAGCGTTGTATACATTTTGAGCACAAATTTGAACGAATTATTCTCCTACTGAAATATTGATTTATGGCATGTAGCTTTCCAGACTTAAACAGAAGGAAGAAAGGAGCGCATAAATCAGGCAGAGAGAGAGAGAGAGAGAGAGAGAGAGAGAGAGAGGGGGGGTAATACCGGTTTGGTCGAGTACGTAACGTAAACAGTATGCATTTAATGTGTAAGCAAATTAGAACTTTTTTAAATTAAAGTAGGTCTGTAAGTGCCAACGTTTACGTAGCATACATACACATATTAGAAATTGAAGATGAATAGATGGCACGTTTAGACGTTAACAACTTACGTTTCCGAATGTTTGATGTCCACGGCGTGATACTTTGAACAAACATTTACTTTAAAGTTTGATATGGATTTTAGTTTGACTATATAGCAAGGCAGGTTGACAAAACTAGCATAGATACTGTTTTTGCGTGACCTTAACTATAAACTAAACCAAAGTTAAGTATGAAATGACAAATCATTAGCACTGAGTACGACGGACATTTACTATTTTAATTCGTAGGCCAATGTTCTATACGTTATCGAAGCAAAGGAACATCTAGGTTTATTTATACATTCGACGAGTTTAAAAGCTTCAAAGATAAAACAAAACTGCTACCTTCAAAACTTTGATTTACAATTTTGAGAGACTCTAGAAAGAGAAATGCTATAATAGTATTTCCCTTTCTTCTCTAACTGTGTTATGATCAGTCCACGCGAAAGTTAAAATATTTGACAAACGTTTTTTAAGGTTATGTCGAAATACACTGTTTCAAATCAAAATATCACATGATATGACCTGACACATCAGATCACATCGCATCGCATAACATCGCATCACATCACACAACATCACAACAAAACACATCACACCACACCACACCTCATCACACTACACTACACCACACCACACCACACCACATCACGCAGTTATTTTCCACGTTAACTTTAACTGTGCTCCCCTTGGCGTACACATCGTTTCTTAGTGTTGCAGACAGCGTCGACAATACTGCTGCTAATGTGTTGGTGAGTGTCAAATCCAACGGAATGGTAACATTGGCATGGCGGCCTCTGTTCGTGGAAATTGCATGCCGAGTTTCTGTTCGGTCATTCCCGTTAGATTCTCAGGTAGGCCTGTAGTTTTCTTCCAGTATGTTTATCACTGTAAAAGTAAATATTGTGTGTGGAAAATCTGGGTGCGAATATGATTAGTCACGTGTAGTGAAATCCGGGCGCAGCTGTTGAAATCTTCAAAACTTATGTTCTGTAGATTTTTGTGTGACAATGTGAAAAAACATCGCACCTCATTGTTAACCCTGTTTACTGATGAAACTTGTCTTATCTTTTCCTTGGTCAGGTGTGTGACATTCCGTTCGGTTCATGGGCATACGACGTCACCCAATTAGACATACGACCCGGTCGCAGCAATGTCAACGTGTCAGATTTCAATGACCTTGGGGAGTTCACTATTGGTAACATTGCCTCTAGAACAAGTCTAAAACTTGCAAACGACGGTAAGTACCATATCAGTCCCTATGACGTATCAGAACTCTCCCTCAAGACAGGAAACTGTTCAGCAGCTTGCGACTCAGTGCGCAACGCAGGGACTATGGGATTATATGTCCTTGAATTAGAGGCAGTAACAAGGAAAGTATGAGTACGGTTGAACGTGAAGTTGAAGATGATACTCTACTGTCGTTTGCTAACGTAATCCCAAGCTCGGCCTACAGACGTGTACTCGGAGACCGACCTGCATGCCAAAATGAAAAGATTGTCTTTTGACAAGGCACAAGAGCATTCTCCGGTACAACGCGGTAAAGGAGACCCCACTGTTCTATGGCAGGGCCGAAAGTGAAAAGTTTAAACTTTTGCTAAAACATTCCTAACGGATTCTTTCAACCATTTTCTTTCAAAATCAAGAATTAAAATCAGGGGTCACCTTGTCAATTTGGAGAAACAAATTAAGTAAGATTTACCGATATTTGAAATCCAAAACGGCTGCCATGCCCGTGTTAATTCTTAGGAAAAAATTATGTTTTTTCTATTGTCGAAAAACTAAGAGGGTGACACGTTTTCTTGCAGCAAGACCTTTAAAATGAGCCCCAACAATTTTTAGATCAGAATAAAGTTGTAAAAGTTTGAGACTCCGAATATCTGTCCCTGAGGCGCATTCTACATTTTCAAGTGATGCATAGGTATCTCCTTCTCGAATAACACTGATAGATAACTACTATTCGCGCAAATATGTATCTAGGTAATTCGGGCAGTTGCAAACAACCAGTCCGATGCATAAAGGGCGTGACTATTGCGTCATATTTTCAGTGGGCTTTTTGTCCATTTCTTCTGATCACAGGTCGAGCGTTCAGGGTTGTCCACACAACAGTCATTCTGAAGCGGAAGCAGCAGCTATACATCACCTGTTATCTAATCCCTTGCATCCTCATCGATTTGATGATGGTGATTAGTTTCATAATCCCTTACCAATATGGAGTTCAGAAGATAAGCATGGGAGTTACATTATTTCTCACAGGCATCGTCTACTTGCAGTCACTTATCAAGATTTTACCGGCCACAACTGATCAGCAAATACTTCTGAGTAAGTACAGCGAAACCTAAAGCACTTGGACTTTCTCATAACGAAAGACAAACTTCACAGAAAGCCATGTAGTCATAAGACCTCTCATCTCTCTTTGAAGGGCGCAATCTCTCACTATGAAAGCGGCTGATAAATTTAGCTCTGGGCTTGCTTTTAGTCGATTCTGTACAGACTACGGACATTGCAAATGTTGTAGGCCTGCCTGTAGCGAAAGATGTGACTTAAACGATGTGCTAGCACAATATAAATAAAGATTGAGGCCAGCACTTTGAATGAACGAATAAATTAGTTACTCAGTCGATCAATTATGAATAAAGTAGAGAGAAATTAGTTAGGATATAACATTACCTGTCGATCCATAGTGTAAATGACGGCTTATTTACAGAAGACAAGAATCTCTTGTTTTTTATGACAATTGACATTTTTAATTGCAGGCGAGTATTACCTTTCGATGTTGATGGTTCTTTCATCTGGCACTCTGCTAAATGTCGTTTCACTGATAGTCGCTCATAGTGGACAAAACGGTAAACGGGAGGTGCGTCTTATTTATTATTTCTTCTTCGCAACATTACCAAGATAGTCATGTGCTGTTTCCGCTAACCAACATATCTGACTGGTGTATCAGAGCGTGGCACACCGACTTATATAGATGGCGTCCACTGACAATCTCAAGTATATCTAATCTTGCACTTGAGCGTATAGCGTTCAGACGTGCTGACATTTCATGAGATTTAGCATTAGTAATGCTTGCTTCGGCTGCACAGCTTATCTGAGCAATTTTTATCAATTATTGACACGATGTGCTGTCCGTGCGCTATATTCAGCTTATTTATTTTGAACACTATCAAAGTAGGTCACTGGGCGATTTTGTTGATATATTTTTCTCATCAATAACGTAAGATTAACACCTGGAAATCGATCATGACCTTGGAATTCTTTAAACGATTCTCTCTAAATGTTCGCCTCCAAGATATGCTTGCCAAGGTTGTTCGTCGAGAATTGCAACAGCAGTTTGTTTGCCTATATCGCGGAGTGATTTACTGTCGGAAAACCCGTGCTTAATATTTGACTTCTTAACATAACTATTTTATTTGGGGAAGTACGATATAAAAATCTTCACTCGTGAAGTTACAAATTACTAAACAGATACATTCCCAGTAAATGTCGTTTGTAAGAAAGGCCCGGTATTAACACAATTTCCAAACTCTGTAGATATTAGGAATAAATTAGTAAAAAGAAAACAATTCAATGTGGCTGATAGAAAACTAGTTATGCAAGATGATAATAACAGTGCTGCTATACTTTTAATGATCTTTAGGTGCCTTGTTTGATCCGTAAAATGTTTTGTATTGACTCGTCGTGCCAAAACGTCGGTAAAGGAAGACAGACAGCAAGCTTTGAAGGTAAACTAACCAATCACTCTGCCATGCGGATGCGACGACAGTCCGTCGAGTCTACCCGAGAACACACGCCATTGGAGCATACACTAGTCAACATCGAGGCCATTACAGAAGGCATATCAGATACGTTACTCAAACAGGAGCGATCTGACTCGCAGAAAGCACGTGTAGATGGAGAATGGAAAATGGTGGCGAAAATGCTGGACAGGTTTTTTCTAGTGGGTTACCTGATTGAAATAGTAGTTGTTAACAGCTATACAGTGCACAGAGCACATGTCTTTGTAGACTCGTATGCAAACTTCAATAATACCGATTCCTGGAACATTATGTAAGTCAACAGATGCCATGGATGCGAAGACCGTGCTGCATCATGCATGTAACGAAAAGTCAACGCCGACCGTATGAATGCATGAGTTGATGTTCGCAAAGAGGATTTATTTGCACGTGCCATCTGTTGAATTGCAGAGTCTACTTATTGCAAATGAAGACGAAGAGTAAAGATTTGTTGATCACACGTAATAGGGTCATTGGCGGATTCGAAAAATAAATAAGCATTGGTTGTTTGAGCGTCACAGGCGTCTGCGATAATTCAAACTTTAAGGAACAGTTTATTCTGAAAATTCCTTGAAACAAGACACAATGGGTTTCCGATTTTAATTTACTTCATTTACGATGAGTTTAGTTGCTATGCTAAAAGCGTTTGACTGATAAGTTTATCCGTGATAAGTTTATCCGTGATAAGTTTATCCGTGTGACGGATAATGTATGATACGCATTACATTTCTCGACGTAAGGGAACATTCGTTTTTTTACGGGGAGGGGGGTCCGATGGAACTTAAGGTACAAGTAATATGCAAAAATTATTTTCTAAAATGTGACCACCATTCGTAATTTGTAAAATATGACCCCCGAAAAATTTCATCTGATTTGATTCATTAACCCTTTGCAGCCTAAGGCCCGGATGAAAATGTGAAAAATATTGACCCTTCAAACGTGTTAGCAAGAAAAAGAGTGACCCTCCCCAATGTTATGGCACAAAAAACAGTGGCCCTCCCAAGGTGTCACAGTCCGTATCAATAACATCTTTATAGACATATAATGTCTCATTTGACCTTTGATCATTCAAAGAATCCTTTTTGAAGTTTACGAATAATCACTTATGCGAAATTCCAATATTATTTGTGTCACATCTGCTCTTTCAAAGACTCATCACGTACATTTTATATCAATTGTCAAACATTTATAAAAGTTCAACTTTAGCTAGTTTTGTATTGTAAAAAAATTATTCATATTTTCCCTACAGACTACAATGTATAATGAAATTCCAAAAACAAATCTCTTGCAGAGACATGAACCTGTAACCACCCTAGTCTAATCAAGTACATTAACATCAATTATCAGGTGTCTAGAAATAGACAGATTAAACTAGTTTTATATTGAAAAAAGAGCGTTCATAGTTACCTCTTTGACTACAATATGTCTTTTGTGAATCGACATTTCAGTGAAATTCCAAAATCAAATTTCATGTTTAAATGTATTTACAGCGCTTACAGGCAAGCCTTGCCACTTCGATGCCTGGTATGCATGTTTTTTACACACCCTAAACGTTTTCATATCATTAACAGGAAGGAACCTAATGACGGGATTGTTTGTAATAGTGTGCCTGACTTTAATTTGGATGTGTGTGAGTCAATAGCTATCTGGTCGTAAGGACATTAATTTGCACCCCAGACTGGTGATAGTAATCTGTCTCAAGGCTTACATGTCAGATATATTTCGATGTCGGTTTTCTGTTGTTTATCCTGTACAAACAATCCAGTCATTAGGTTCCTTCCTGTTAATTACATGAAAACAGTTTAGTGTGTGTAAAAAACATGCATACCAGGCATCGAAGTGGCAAAGCTTGCCTGTAAGCGTTATAATTACAAAGTCCAAAAAATCTTCACAAGATATTTTCAAAAAAATTTTTCCCAGTATTCAAAGTGTTATAGAAGTTAATTGTAAACATAGCAAAACACTTACATTTTATTGGTCAAATGAAAATTCTATTTTTGTGAAACACAGGGCTCTTTTCTGCTTGTTATCACATGTCAGACAGAATAAAGCCATGTTCGAATTCTGTTTTTGATATACATTTTAGTCAATTATATTCGATTGTCTTTTCCATAACTCCATACAGACCTTCATAATGTTTGACCCCCTCCAATCATTGACTGTAAAATTGGACCAAACCTAAAAACAGTTTTGTGAAAGTTAATCCCCCCTTTGATATTGATATCCACCTACCACCCCCCCCCCCAACCACAAAACCCACATCTCTCCAATGCGGTAGTGATTCACATTGCACGAAAGCAGTCAGGAATTTCATGATCTGGGAGCCTGTTCTAATTTTCCCCAGCACCAATGAATTGTGCGGACGAGAAGGAAAACTTATTGCCTTGAGGAGTTCGTAATTCCATGTCTTTCATCGGCGACATGGAATACAGAATAATGTCCTTTCATCAGTACACATGTGGACATGTTCTGTCAGTGTTCTCACGTACGGGTAAATATGATGATCATGTGAGCGTGGCACTATTTTCTAATTTGCAAAGATCACAATGATCTTTAGAAAAGGAGATCAACGCTTTATACATAACAGCACAAGGACCTTTGATTGGCTACGCTAGCGTCATATGTCCAGATGCGTTTATGCATTCTCTAGCGGTTTAAAGAACGCTTTCACTTGTGATGTACAATCTTTGTAACAAAGCGAGTTTCAGTAATCGTTAGCAATTAGCTGAGTTGTAGACTTTCCTGAATATTTTTTTCTTGCAATATTGTAGTATCATTCCAGGAAATTTCAACCAGTTAGACAATATGATACATATCCCCTAATCGTAAGTGAAATACATGTATACATGATATCATCATTATTCAGTAACGATGTTTAGAACAAATTCGTCATATATGCACATCCCATACTAAGGTCAATATTAACGATTGTCATATTTAATGAGCATTCTACAGTTGCAATATTCAAAATGCATCGGCTATACTTGCATCGTATGTAAGATACATTACCTGTACTGTTTCAATAATTCATCATATTGTAGCAATGATCAAAACTTGAGGGCAACATTAACATACCATTACCAATTGTTCTTGTAATCACCGTGACAGCCCGAATCAAAGCAATCATCATAATTCACGAGTGTATGTATTTTCGACGCATTCTCCTGACTTAAATCATAGACCCTAGGTCGAGGCTATGCTTTCACATAATTGAATCCGTACTTTCAGATAATTTCAGGCAAAGGGTTGATGATAAATGTTAAATCTAGCGCAACACAGTGAGAAGTCAAGTATTTCTGGTCAAGCGAGCCGAAACAAGATTTGTTAAGACGGCTGCGGGCCCGTTTAATCATGCTCAATGGTCAGAGTGTGCACTGTTGTTGTTTGTAACAACGTGTCCTAAGTTAGAATCTGTTGTACATTTAAGAGCTAAAATTCGATTGAAAAACTCAGGAAGGCTTGGGTGGTTCGAACATATGTGATATGAAACACACACATTGTGTCAAAAATGTAAATGAATGCGCCGTTCTAGATCAGTCTGCATCCGATGGGACCAATGCTAACGCGTCTGTGGTAACATAGCGTATACTAGCAGTTGAAGCCAATGAACAATGCACTGTTAAAGGGGTGCTTATTATGATGAGATATATCGTGCAGGACAAGTAATATGAACTTCCTAATTTAAAGTCCTGAGGGTAATTAATTTGCTGTTCATAATCTGCCCTCCAACTGAAAATTGTTCGACTTACCCTCCTGCACTTAAACTTCATCTTTACCCACTCTCCACGTATTTTTGCCTGTTTTCCCACCTCACTGTGAATTTTGAAGTTCCCCTGCCCTAAGGCGAAAAAATTGTCGATTTCCTCCGCCTTGGAAAAAAAATTACCCCTTAAAAAGTTATCATTTCCCTGCAAATATGAAGCTTCCCTGTCTGTGATGAAAAAAACCTGTCGATTTTTCCCTGCCCTGTAAACAAATTTCGTAACAGGCATAAGCACTTGCCCTGTGTCCCCTCCCCGGAAACACCATACCCATATTTAATTTTATAAATAAGTTCAACTTATCCTGTCCCCGTTTTACAAGTAATTTCTCCTCTCCTAATTTTTCCCAAATCCCGGTCCCAAGGCCAATCAACCAATATCTACCCTGTCCGATAAAAATATGTCCCCTGCCCAAGCAAAATTAAGATTTTCCCAGCCTTTAAAAAATTGCTCCCGGAATAGCTTTTTCGATGAACAGCTTCTTTGGCTGCACCTGTACCATTGTCTTAGAGGCCTCAATTAAATGATGAAATTGGACAATAACCCCTGCAACAAACCTGTATACACAAGATCTTGGCATAATGCATGGTATACAGCATAGGCCATAAGGTACTTGCCACATTGAGTTGTGTACCCCCTCGAGCTATCTCCGCCTGCGGTACCCGGGTGTGGTATCGCTCTTGTGTTGTTAACATGTGTTTCTAGGTTTATATAAAGTAGATTTCCTGTATATAGTTTATTTAAAATTTAGAGAGCAGATTTTGAAGCTCCAAGAGCGCCGTCTAACGATATTCAGCGACCAGTACAAAGTATTATTAACGAGGGGAATACGGAGCATGCGCACTTAGCCATGACAGTGGAAGCTAAACAGCAGACAATAGCGACAACTATAAAGCAGGCTAAACGCTCTCAAGCAGGCAATTTAAAAGCAAAATTTCAAAAGTTCTTTACATTGTCTGCATGTATTCTACCATTGGTCATTCAATTCGTTCGTTTTCTACATCAACCTTGTTGTATGCTGGTTGAGAGGCCTTTCACTTGTATATCACTAGTGGTTTAAATCACATAGCGCTACCCTTGCGACTGGTGCTAGATGTTGCACGTTTCCCTCAAATTTCGGTAATCCCCACGCCTACCCCCACCCTGCGGAGGAGGTTATTACTAAATTTCACCAGGTCTAAAATCTATATTAAATTGTCTTATTAAAACACTAAATACATTTGTCACAACCCATTAGAAAATTTTTAGAAGTGCCTGTGGGATTAATTTACATTTATTTTGTCTGTACCTCGGTTGTGCTTGTACATATTGCGCAGGTTTACACCACTGTAGACTACAGTCGGAAGTATTTACATCGAATATCAACTGTTAAACCGTCCAGTACCAGAAGGTTTTCGCTAAAAGAAGACTGCGACTTGATATTACGTCAGTATTTAAAATGTACAACTACATCAGAAAAATGTAAAAGACCAATGTATTTTCATTCTTGATCTCGGATCAAAGCTTTGAATTACAAAAAGGCAGTACTTTAATAGTTTCACGATTTCAGTTTCAGGGATCAACGAGATCATCATCATTACATAAAACATGGCTCCATTTTAAGAATGGATATCTTGCATCAAAATATTTAAAAGAAATGGCTGTACTCTGTAGATAGTTTCAGAATTTGTCTTTCTCGGAACGTCCAGATCACTCAACCCATTTTACTATGGCGACCGTGGCATGCACCAATGATTAGAATATTTGAAATATTGGCTCATTATATTGTGTCCCTTTTGTTAAGTATTCCTTCAGGGTGGCCGATAGAGAAGGTAGAGAAATGATAACAATATTGGCTAGACTCAGACTATATGAACACACGAATAAATATTCTTGTTGTCTTTCTGATGCGGTCTCAGACTGTCAGTTGCAGTCCTTTGGTATACCTGAATATATAAATAGTGTTTTACATGCCATGTATTCTGTAGCAGTACTTTTGTGTTTGAAAAAGCTATAAATGAAATGAAAGTGTGTCAGTCTTATTTATGATCAAGCAATGGGCTTGAAAACTGATTCATAGCGTCGATGTATTATTAAGGGTAATGCATACTGTATAAACTGACGTTTTCAATATACAACGTATATACATGTATACCAGTAATTTTGCATCTGCGTCACTATTTAGCTACTCTTTTTTGGTTAACCATAAATCTCACAGCAAACACACTGCACTACCAAAATACCCCTTGAATCAAGAATGTCGTTCTATAATTAAACCGTCAGTGTTACTGCTGGCATCAGTTCAGTTCTCATCACCAATAGCACATTAAGCAAGCAAAAGTGATGATTACAATCAGTACCATTGAAATAGTCATTTCAAATTGTACTGACAAGTACTGTTGTTTCATTGTACTAGAAAATTACCCATGTAATGAAATGTTATTGTTGACAGTAAGTTAACATAAGGATATTTTAATACCACGTCGAATTTTGTTTTGTTTTAATGCAGGGCTCACATTTGTTAAGTTAATTATTACCTAACAATTGCAATGCAATGGCATTATCAAAAATGCATACCCTGTGTATAAACAAAGTTTGGAAACCAGTACCTTCTTAAACCTTCATTTTAGCCTCGGAACATGATTCCTATTAATTCTTTTGTTTCATTGGTTTTTACGTATTGCACCAACGGCTATTATTACAATGTAAAGATAAATGAAATATACTGTAAAAAGTGAAACAATGTTGTGCGCTGAGACTCGCAATTAAGTAGTCTTTTAACCCACGTCCAAATTCTCCTTAAAGCAAGAAAACAATCTTTTTAGTGTATGATAGAAATGTTTTGCAGTTTCTGTTTCTGTGTAATCTTTCAAGTCGGTTGTACATTAAAGAACTTGATGAATGTATATGTGTCTGCACTACGATGCTACATTAGACATGTTACTATTAAATTTTCTATTTACATTAAGTCAAACTAAGATGAAGATGAAGATGAAGAAGACACAAGCTCAAATTAATTGTTAACACTTTGCATAAAAAACACTAGCCAAGTGACAAGCGTACCAGTTGTTGTCGTTGATCATAAATATCTCAGCTCTTCGGCACCACAAGGAAATGCTTTCTCGTAAATCATACACTAGCAAGCTACACTTGTTCCTTCGCTTATGCTGGATTCTGCTATCGCTGTTAATGGCGATGTTCCCATAAAGCAACAACTTTTGACAAATTCTGATATAGTCTACATTCCTCGGATTGTTAATTTAGTTGAATGTTCCCATCTATGAATATGGCACCTATAGGAACACTTTTATAGGCAAATCTAAGTAATATTGTCATTGCCAGTAAATGAACTCCAGCAATAAAAGCGGCAATATTGTTAGCTATGTATTAAAGCGAATGTTGGAGAAAAATTCCTATGAACTACCGTAATTTATTTTCTATATAATAATGTAAGAAGCATTTTAGGGGTCAAAGAAATGGTCGTTAGCTCGTGTTTTATATTGGTCGGAATATCCTCATGGGAAGTATTTACGACGGAACGTTTACCACAGCGTGTCTTCGCCTTCAAAATCCTTGATTTATTGACGACACCTCTGATCGACTGTTTTTAGATAGATAGATATAGCATTAGTGTAACACTGCTGGCGGTAGTGGACAGCAGAGCAGGTCGTGAAATCTATTGATATAGCGGACCATAAATAGAATTGAAATGATTCTCTTCAAAACAACCGCACAATTTAGTTCAAACGGATGCCCTGTCGAAAACAGTCAACTTTTCAAACTTTTAGGAAGTGCATGCACACTTCACATTTAAAGGTATACACTCACCTGTTATCTAAATATGCCCATATATGGTCAAAGGGGCGTTCCTTGGTATTCAAAATGCCCATGTGAGGGCACTGTTTTTAAAAAGCTGCCACCCGCTTAAAATCTTTGATTGGTTAGATTTTCTCTTCCTATGGTGACTGTGGCAAAATTGGAAAAGGTGACAGTATACCTTTAATTGATTGGCCTATTTTCTAACGAACGCGCGGGGTGAACAACCATGAAGAAAACATAAAACGACTACAGGGTGCGATCCCAACGTTAGCTTTATGACCATTTCGTTGACCTTTGATGATGAAGTACAGTCTTACGAATACTCGCGTTATGGTGATTATATTACATGTTGTACAAACGCAAGTCTTGTTGCACAGCATTAAACAATCACTGAATAAATTTTGAATTATTTCCCTTTCAAGGATTATACTGAAAATGCAAAAACGGTTCTACTGTGTTGCTATTCTGATCGCTAGAAATTGATATCTGTCTTTGGAGGTACTCCTAACTGAAATTCTTAATGTAAATATTTCATCTGCATGATATTATTAAGTCTCTTTCTCCAAATTTGTCGAGAGTCCAACTCTCAGAAATGTCGTTAAAGCACGAGCTTATTGTTACTTTTGCCTGTAACTTTATTGGAGTCAATAAACTCACCAAAAATGTTACGAAAACGATCATCTGAAGTCAGGAATAAACTGATTTTGAAAGTGTTTTCGGGTTAGGTAGATCAGCCTTGGCTATTACTTACTAATCACCATTCAGAGTGGCCATTGATACAAAAACTAGTCAATTTCAATGGTGACCTTTCAACAGATGTTACAAGGAAACTATTACTTCTAAGATGTGTATAGATCATCAGAATACCGCTATTCTTTCCGTTATAGCAGCAACGAAACGTTAGACAATTATTTTCTTTGATGTACATTATGGGACGAGTTTTGTAATTTCTACAAAGAGTCTGTTATTCTTTTGTTGGACCCAGCCTTCGTTATGTACCCTCTTGCAGATGCAGGTGATCCGGTTATTTACAAATATGTCGTACCAACAGCAAAACGATTGATTCTTACAATGAAAATGAAAAACATTGTTATGCATCTGTTCCTAGCCAAATACCACTGCCACCTCAGAATATGAAAGTAATATTGAAAGAAATAATTGGAGACACATTGTTGTCAATAGAAGGAAATGTTATCAGCGATATAAAGAACATTTTGAATCGCACTCGTCTATCTATGACCACGAAATGTAACTTTTCTCTACAATTACCAATAAAACCTCTCTGAATAAAAACGCTGCAGATGTCCTGTTTAATGTCTACTTTTCATTGTCTTACCTCGTCATGTATCATTCTATTGATAAAATAGTTTAAAGAATGTCTAAATTGTTCAGATTTAATGTATTTATTGTATTGTATTATTAATGTCGCAATTGAGATCTATCGTGTCCCTATCTATAAAAATCATCGTTGCCTAAGACCGTGCTGCTATTACAATGCCCACTTTGAAAACACCATTCCAAATTCTAAAGGGCCAGTAATGCTTATTTTTCATGATGATTTTGGTCTATTTTGAATTGCAAATTCTTATTCTACACCAAAATTAATGTTGAAACAGCCAATATTTTGCTTGTCAACATAGCGTCGATATGTTTAAAATGTTAACTATTATTGTATACATTTGAAAATAAGTCCGGACGACAATTTACTTGTCAAAAATGATAATGTAGTTTACACATGTACTAGCCGACTTGACAAACTGAATACAGTGTATATCAACATGCTTTGGGGAGTAAAAAAAGAAGTTGTGGTTAACTTTAAAACAAAAATAGTAGAAAAAGCATCAAAGTTAGCATTATTGGCCCTTTGATTTGAATTGGATAAATAAATGCAATGCATACGAACTGATGAACATTTTTCAATCAAAAGCTCTCAAGTATTTGTTTTCATCAAATACCTTTTAATAGTAGAAATATTTGGTCATTCAATCACAGTCTTTTTTACCTCGAAAGTGAAAGGCTTTTAACTTTTGTTGAAATTTTTCTCAATGAAACTTTCAACTATTCACTTTCAAAATCAAGAATAAATATCAGGGGTCACCGTTCAAATTTTAGTACTAGAAAAATAAACTGCCCTAGGTTTACCAATATCTGAAAGTTAAAATGGGCGCCATCTCAGTGTTTACCCCACGGAAAAAAATTAAATTTTCGATTTTCTAAACTCTAAGACAGTGAAAGTTTATCTTATTCAAAGAGCTTCAGAATGTGGCCGAAAAAAAAAACATAGGGAAAGTTTGAAAGTCCAAATGTCTGTCCCTT
This sequence comes from Ptychodera flava, assembly GCA_001465055.1. Classification (NCBI taxonomy): domain Eukaryota; kingdom Metazoa; phylum Hemichordata; class Enteropneusta; family Ptychoderidae; genus Ptychodera; species Ptychodera flava. Next base: position 189,868 of record LD344541.1, on the reverse strand, counting down.
GGGCGATTCATGTTGAAAAACCATAAATCCTAATGAAACAAGTATGATGAAATTCAATGATTACTGTGTTCTTTTTTCACGTAACTTGAATTGAGTCAGTATTGTCAAGTTTTAAGATCCTCCTGAGAAAGATCCAATCATATTTTTATTAAGGTCAAGCGATGCCAAAAACTGAATACATCCATAAATGTATGGAACTAGCTTAACGCTCACAAGCAACTTTAAACGGGTAACTGAGGAATTTTTTCGAGATTTGCAATTTCAGTAACGGCATTAACCTGGCATTAGTCTTCATCATAAACATATGAAACATGGCAACGCCTAGCTCTGACTACCAATAATGTTACTTTGAAACTGGCGCCATCATGTGACAAGTGTATCAGTACTAAATACGATGTGTCGCCGTTAAACATAGTATTTTTGTTTATATGCTCATGTATGTATGTATGTATGTATGTATGTATGTATGTATGTATGTAGGTAGGTAGGTAGGTAGGTAGGTAGGTAGGTAGGTAGGTAGGTAGGTAGGTATTACCCCTATTTTATTTCAGTGTGGTTCACGGGCTAGCTGTGTAGGAGCAAACTCAACAAGGGCAATCACCAAATTCGTTCGTGTGAGTTCAGTTGTGGAATTCGTGGAAAATGCGGTTGCGTTGTGGGCAGGGGTATACCAAGACGAGTGTAGGGACTGGACAAATGACACTGACTCTTTGAGTGAAAAAATATAATGGACAATAATTCCATAAAATTCAAATGTACAAGTACAGAGAAACAGTGTCGATTTACAATGTCCTTAACATAAAAAAACTTACTATTCCGAAATGAAACGTGCTCACTTCAGCACTCAATATTTCTAAGTATTATAAAAATAAAAGTTTTGATTCACAAGTGCAAAATTCTATCAAAAACCTGTTACGTTGAGAACAAGTAACACATAGTAACAATGTTCAGCGGTTACCACTCGTTGCTTTTCACTTGTCAAACAAATCAGATCAAAGGCTCTAAGGTTGTCATACAAACAATACAGTGTTCATGGTAATAGTTCCTTGATCGCCTATTTAGTAACGTTAATGACACAGTGACGCTTTAGCATTCCTCCCAGGGTATACGTTTTTGAGAAAACGGGCGTAGCTTCGCCTGCCAAAATTCACTCCAAGCGCCGTTTAAAAGTTCATAAAGAAACGTGAGAAACAGTATCGACTTTCACTGATGAGGGCATTGTCTGAAAACTCAACAGTCGCGTCGAGTTGCTTCCAAAATCAAAGGAGAAGAGTTTCGAGTATCATTGAGAATAGTTATATTATCACAGCGTCCGCAATTATTCTGCATCGATTTAGAAAGCATCGTCCATCTCAGTCACGTGTTTCACTGGAATGAAGTCGGACATTAGATGTTATTCGCTACATATGAGTTCAACGGGGAAATTCGCTTGTGGACGATGCTCAGAGTTCCTTCAAACGTGAAGAAAAGCTCAAGAACAAAGCCGTTGATCAGTCCTGTGAATGACAAATCACTTACATGGTTGAGTATTAATCATGTTCGGAAAATGACCCGTCCTCAGTTAAGTTCAGAAATCGGCGTAGAGTTATTCTTCGCGCCAAGGTCAGATTAACTTTGAAATGGCTGTAACCTTATCAAATGGAGTCCGATTTTCACGCGACTTGCATCGGAATACATGCGCATCTACCTTGATTAAACTAATTTAACCTTTCGAGCAGCTAAAAAGACAATAGATAAGAATACAAGATCTTTCGTACAGAAATCACAGAACATGAGGTTCAATATCACATAAAACTACAAACAAAACCCGCGGATTACTCTTATTGCGTTATTACAATAAAAGCAAAAGTCAGTACTGAGAATAGTCCATCATCAAATGCACGTTGGGGTCATCCCACTATGTCTTGAGGGGTCATATCCTACGTTATCATATATATGTGTGAGTAAGTGTATGTATGTATGTATGTATGTATGTATGTATGTATGTATGTATGTATGTATGTATGTATGTATGTATGTATGTATGTATGTATGTATGTATGTATGTATGTTTGTATGTATGTATGTATGTATGTATTGCGTGCGTGGGATATTTCTAGGGTGAATGTTTTCAAATCGTGGAGAAATCTTTATAGTAGTTTTTTGGTCAAGTTTCGTGATTCGTGGTCAAAATATTATCTTCTTTGAATGTGCTTTTCGGATCGCTTTGACACTTGGTATGTAAATCTTTATTATGACGTGATTCATATTTCTTCAAACTGTAGTGAAAGTTTTATATTTGCATTTTTTGAGCAATTTGTTATTGGTCAAAACTTTTCTGAAATTGCTCGTCGGATTGCTTTGAAAATTGGTATGTATGATAATATCATGATTTTTTCATTATGTTTATTTTTATGTCAGCTTCAGATTCATGAACTGCCCAAAGCATGTTGAGATAAACAGTATTCAGTTTATTAACTCATCCAGAGCATGCGTAAACCTGCATTGTTATTGTTGATACGTGAATTTTGGTCCGGCTAGAATTCAGGTGTTAATTATAATAAATCCTGGCGATCTTCACACGCTGTGTTGACAAGCAAAATATGACTACATATTCAAAATACCTTGGAGAGTAACACGAGACCTTTCAACTAACATACAAAATATGTGAAAAAATCATCAAATATTACAGGTACTGCACTGCAGATCGCCAAGTGGAGAAAGACAGTAACAGATATGACTGATATCAGTGTGGCTACCTGAATTTGAGTGCACTACGTGCTATAACAGCACAATCTATTGCAATTTCGGCGTGATGGTAAAATTGACAGGAAACTTTTGCTTTAGATAGATGATACGATAGGTATTTACTGACAAGCAAGGTGTCCATAGCACTTCATTAATTGTGGTCAGGTTTTCCTGTGATAGGATCACATTAGTAGACACGTCTTTCCTCTGATAGGATCACAGTAGTAGACACATCTTTCCTATGAAGTACATTAGCGACCACAAACGACAGGGCTCCCGTTAAGGGATTCTTTCTTACAGCAATAAAACAGAGGCTTAGTGACACTGTGCCTCAGGCAAGTACCTTTCAAAATAAGCATCAACATGGGGAAGAAACAAAGTAAGTTGTAAAATTGAATCGGCCATGCCTTAAAGATAAATATATTCAGTGACAGAGATGCCATTCATAGCTGACCTTAGTGCAGACTTCGCCAAATCATAAATCTCACAGGGTACCGGCAAAAAAAGGAAGATACCCTTCCGTAGGAAAAAATGTCATACATAAATAATTCCTTTAGTTCGGCTGCCTCAAGGACGGAGTTTCATGTCACAAAAGGCGCAAAAATAAAACAAAATAAACTGTGTTTTATAGGTAGGTTTATCATGTCCAGACAAAAAGTGCTGCTTTTACTCTTGTGGCTCGAAGTCATCACGTGTATGTCTCTGTCAAATGAATGGGGTGTAATCAAACTTCCGGTTCATGAATGTATAACTGTTCGAAATTTTAAGTCTCATTTCATCAACAAAATTCAAGCTAAAGAGGAATAAAACAACTTTGAAATCGACACAATATCGCTTGCCTTACAACATTTTTTTGAAGAACCATCAAAGTAATGCGAATGTATGATGAAAGAAAGTGTACCATCTGTCATCTCAATCATATAATATTATTCCCTTTAAGGGAGAACGTGCCTCGGGGACAGATATTCGGACTTTACAAATTCTTTCATTCTTTCCTGTTATGTCACTTGTAGGCGCTCATTTTAAATATCTTCGAGGAAGAAAAATATCTAATCTTATTTCTAAAATCCAAATTGTTATTTTCCCATAGAGTTAACACAGGGATGGCAGCATTTTGAATTTCAAAATTTCATAATCGCAAAATGGTAGGTAATTTCTTTCTGTGCAATATTTGCACGATGACCCCTATTTTATTGTTGATTTGGTAAGAGAAACGATGAATGTGTCATTGAGGAAAGTTCGAGAATAGTGAAGTAATGCACTTTCGAGGCACAAACTACCTCAAAGAAAAGAATACCAAGCTGCTATAAATTTACATATAGAGTTACATCCAAACATACGTGGCAGAGCAATCAGCATAAGTGCAAACTTTGTAACTCATTTGCGACTACGAATGGCCTCGAATATTTCCTGATATAAAGATACTTGTTAGCACCATAACATTTCAATATAAGTAAACTGAAAAAAAAAACATGAAGTAAGCACATTTCGGCGAAGAAGGCACTATGTCTGGCCATAGTTACGGCTATGCATGACAGTTAAACCCTACAAAAAACAAAGGTACCAGTAATTGTTTTCTTCTGTTTCTGTTCAGTTTGGTATTTTTGGTGATCATAAATCGCATAGTATACTTGCCATAAAGCACCGTAGTCACTATATTTGGTTTACTTTGTTGAAAAATTTATGAAAAGGAGAGCTATGTAGCCAACGGATTACTTCCTCGCTCGGTTAGGCTTCTGTTCATTTTACAATAAAGTTATATAAATAAATATTCTGTTCATTTTACAATAAAGTTATATTGGGAGAATATTAAAAGACGTAGAAATTACATTGGATTTGAATAAAAAAAAAGGTAGTGGAGTTTTTTAAAAACTTTAGAAATGGTATCATAATCGAGAAAGATTTCAAGTTGTATCATATTATAAATAATTAGGAGTGCTATATACATGTAAACTAAATAGGGCAATGGCTTCCAAAACATTAGCACAACAAGCACGTAAAGCAGAGCTAGAAGGTAGGTATATTGGCAAGTGTCATCTCTAAATATAACATTTCCTGCTGAAATCGTGGCGTTTTTATTTGAGAAGGCAGTGTTAAAGCATGCATCGATATATATATATATATATATATATATATATATATATATATATATATATATATATATATATATATATATATATATATATATGT
>LD344541.1:156167-167052 GCA_001465055.1 Ptychodera flava | reverse complement strand
TACAAACCGGAAATAGTCCGAAAAAGCTGCATGAAGACAACGTTTTCAACAGCAGATTTCCTTTTTCGTGGTCACGCAGACTGAAAATGTTACTCGGTTTATCTCCGATATTTTTCGGCATTGGTCGGATACCTATGTATATAGGCAGTAATATTAATACTCGTCGTCTTTCAGTCACGATGCCGCTTGAAACGACGGTTAGTTTCTACTAGGTACTTGCTCATCACACATCGCGTGATTGTCACTTCTGAAGATATATAAATTCATAAAAGGTTCGACAAACTGCGGCCAAATGTATTGAGTAGCCATACCGATCTATTTTAGGGACTCGACATAAATTACAGGGGGGCGGTGTTTTTGAAAAACCGTAGCATAAAAAAATAGTGATCCTTCAAAAGTTCATGCACAAAACTTAGTGACCCTCCCCCTTATCTGTGCATGAAAATAAGTGACCCTCCCCTATTACTCAATACCCCCGACAAACCAGCATGTGTTCAAGTCCCCCTTCTGACTTGCTATACTTTTGAAGTCCCCCTCCCAAAGGGAAGGCAAAGTATGGGCGATATAACACTTTGTCTAAAAAATATCAGATCATATGTGTATAATAATTCATGTAAATGTACTTTGCTTGAAGTGGCAGGTAAAAAGTGCATGTGTGTACAAAAAATGCAATTTTTAGATTTCATCGATAATGTTGATTCACTATACATGGTAGTCTACTATCAGAAAACTATGAACGTGTATGTTCCAATATAAAACTAGCAATATCAGTTCATCTATAGATGTTTAATAACTGATATAAATATACTTGATTAACATGGATTGTTTACAAGTACACATGTGAACAAGATATTTGATTTTGGAATTTCGCTCTAAATGTTGATCCACTATACATGGGAGTCTAGGACAAAATTGTAAAATTTTTTTCACAATTAAAAATATTCACTATTTGTGTATATATCGACCCTGAATAATTGGCATAATTGTATTTGATTAGAAGAGGGTTGTAAACACTTGCATCTGTGTACAAGAACTTTGTTTGTGGAATTTCGCATAAAATGTTGCTCCATTATACATTGTAGTGTATGGTGAAACTATGAACAATTTTTTTCCGATACAAAACTAGGTAAATCTGTGCACTTATGTACACTTGATTGTTAGTATTAATGTCCTAGATAAGACTAGAGTGGTTTCAAGTCAATGGTTGTGCAAGAAATTTGATTTTGGCATATCACTGAAATGTCGATTCACTATACATGGCAGTCTATGATGAAACTATACAATATTTTTTTTCCAATACAAAACTAGGCAAATCTGTGCATTTATGTACACCTAATTACTATTTTAATGTTTATGATTAGACTAGAGTGGTTTCAAGTCCATGGTTGTGCAAGAAATTTAATTTTGGAATTTCACTGCAATGTTGATTCACTATACATTGTAGGCTAATAGGAAACTAAAAATAACTCATAGGTTATCTGATCCTAAATTGTTATTCAAAAGTTATTCGACTTGAAGCTTCCAGTTGTAATTGATGACACTATGCACTATTCTGAATAGTTTGTATTCTGTCAATGTCCTCAAAAAATAACAAAATGTACATAAAGCAACATGAACGTTTGACAGCGACCTATACCCAATGTATTGTCAATGGGAGAATGAAATCAAATAAGTGATCTCCCAGATTGTTATTGAAAGAGTCATTATAGGGGAGAGTTATGCACAATAAAGGAGTTGGATAAGTTTAAATCATGACAACTTAAATCAATGTGGCTGCTTGGATCATCAATACGTTGTTTATTATATCATTAAACTTGCGCCGGAAATGGAAATGCCAGAAAATGAACGTGCCAGGACGAATTTGCAATGCATGAAAAAGGTGACCCTCCCCATAGGCTTGCACAAAATTTTATGACCCTTCTAAAATTCTTGCGTGAAAAATGGCGGCCTACCCCGCTGTAATTTATGTCGTGTACTTACTGGTGATCTTCGTCAAACTGAGTAATTGAGATTACCACGATCCCTCTAGAGCGATCGTGTTTTGCCCAATGTCTATTTTGCTTCGGCCGATATCTCATTAACACCTCTATTGCCGTCGTGTCAATCGCTCAAGCAAGGTAAGCTTTGAAAGTGCGAACATTGACTGTACCCTATACTGAATCCAATACGATATTACATTGTATAGTTCAACAGACGTTGATTTTATGAATAAAAATACAATGGTCGACGTCAAACCCTCAAGTTCAATGACGTACAGTTTCACAAGATATCAGATACGTTATTGGGCTGGTTGATAGAATATCGGCAAAAATTAAAGGACATTGGGAACGGTACTCTAAAATCCTCTGGGAAGATCACTTTCTGGTATTTCGTCCAGAGAACAAAATATAAAGTAGCAGTTGACTAGATTTATGTCTATTTTAGTTTTAGCAAATTACACAAACTAGATGAAATCGTGCACGTTTAGATCTCAAACATCGCTAATGTACAATCGCCCAGAGATCTGGGAATCGCCTTACGATCTTCCCACATTTTTTGGGTTCATTTAACAAAATTACGAATTTTCACGCGTTGTTGCATCTGGCTGACCGGAAACCAAACAGGAGCGACGGGTTGAGCGTTAATTGAGTGACTCAAACTCGACAGTGGAGAAATAGCACCGAGTGAGGTAGTTCAGCGGTATTGTCATTGTGTAAACAGAATACCTCGCAATGCATAGTTATTTCCAGGGAGAGCTTTAGAGGTGTAAAATACTTAGATAAACCTTCGTGAGAAGTTCGGGAAGGCGAAAAAAGTCGACCGCCTTGCAACTGGCTACACCCACCTGCAACCTTTACTTGCTTATAACTATCTACAGTGCGCAATTCTCAATGTCCGACATGGTTAGAACGTATCCCCAAGGCATAGAGATTGATTTAAAAAGTTATTGTTTTGGCATAGACACTTTAATAAATGGATAGATGAAAGATTATTCAGTCAATCTGCGGTGTTAATCATCCCTCCTGGTGCCCCCATACATTTCTTGTAAAAGTAATGCTCACATGTTTCAGTATATATTGCATATGTCTGTTAATTGAAACGTTTACCAGAAATTTGCAACTTCATTGAACTTGCTACAATCAAAATCATGATCAATATTCGCTATAGATTAATTCCAAAGTCATGAAGTATAAAATTTGTCATTAGCTGAAATAAAATGCTAAATTTCCACCATTTATAGCAAGTGTAATTGTCTTGGCTCAAGTCGTCCATTCTTTATATGCAAAAACTGTAATAGCCTATTGGATGTTTAAACTGTAAATTAGCTGACATGAAAATGCAAAATATCTTTCACCGATAAAATTTAATTGTCTCATCAAAATACATAGTAAGTTTTATGGACGTCTGTTGTGTTCTTCCAGTCTGATTTCCTTAATTTGGAAAGGTACTTCAGAATGCAAATTAGTAACTAGCTTATGTAAACATGCTACCATCTCCAATATACCTAACAAGTTTCGTCACTTTTGATGAAGTCAATCCAGGTATGTTTTTAATACGTACAGGTCATTAAATATGCATATTAGTAATAGCTGGTTGTAGAAATGCTAAAGATCTATCAAAACTGTTAAATCATAGTATCTTAAACGTATATAGCAAGTTTCATCAACTTATATCAGCAAATGCAGATATACATCCCTAATTTGTAATTTTTTTAAACATGCAAATTAGTAATTGACCGCTCCCAAAATGCTTAACAATTTTACTATTTTATATCATAGTACCTCCATTGTAGATAGCAAGTGTCGTTAACTTTGAGCACCACTATTCAGATATATCCTTAATTAGAAATTTCGTTGAATAAGCGAATCAGTAATTTGCTGAAACTAAAATGCCAAATACTTTCAATAATGTTATCTGTAATATACATAACAAGTTTCATCAACCTTTATGAAGTAACCTAGATATGTATCCCTAATTAGTAATTTTCGTCAATTATAAAAAAATAATTATTTAATTCGGAGACATACGCCACTATGCGACATAAAACAAACCTGCTTATTATGAATGACATTTTGTTGTGTTAAATGGTCTTTTGGTACTATTGCAAATTGCAGTTTGCCCATGCTAACTACATTCATACGACTTGATTAGCCTATGTTACATCAATCCCTTGATCCGTTACAAGAGCTACTGTGATAAAAAAGTAAAGTAATTTTATTTTGTTTTGTTACTACAATATTTTCAACAAAGTTTATCAAAGGAATAACCTTTAGTTTCTATGAATGTCACAATTATCTATTGATATCTGGGAACTGTTGTGCATCCAACGGGTGTCTTAAACCAACTTTACAATTATGACCATCACCTTGACTCTCATACCATTTCCGTACACACACAGATATCGCTGATGGCGTTTCCAAAAGGGTTGTTGCACAAATCCCTCTTTGCTATCGTAGCAGCTCACATAGTGACCTATTCACTTGGTAAGCAAATATAGTTTTTCGTCACCAAATAACTTACTTATATAGCTTAGTATGCATGGATTAGCATGTCTGCGCTTCTCCCTTATAGGTAATGAAATACATTTTTTGAAAAAGGAATATCTACTTAAAAATATGGAATTTCTTCAGTTCTCCTTCGCATAAATAATAGTTGGTTTATTCCAAAATGCATAGGCCACAGCCAATCGCATATTGAGGCTGCAGAACACAAATCAGAAGAAAAACAAAACATGTTAACGCTATTTACAAAACACAGCTACGAAAAACTACAAAGAAAAGTATTAAACAGTTTCTCATTGCTTAACAAAGCCATCTCTAATCTTAAAGGCTTTGTGAATAAATATTGACAATTTATAAAGAACCCGATTATTTTTGACTTGCTAAGAGATTAAAACATTTTTCTTGTGTTGGATATATTATGTAACCAAAAGGTTTCAAATCAACTCTCAGTTCTACGTATAATGGACAAAGGAAAACAAAGTGAAATTCGTCCTGTACCAGCGAATTTCCTATACTAATTCAATATGGACAAATTTTCTGATTTGCAGTTACGGGAGGATTGCAGTGGCGTCCAGTTTCAATATGTAACATACGGCTTGAACATCGGAGTTTGGCAATATCAACCTTGAATTTTGGAACGTTAATACACGAAAGATAAAGTTCGGAATTAAGCATGGATTTAAAATGAACATAGCTGCGAAGACGTGGCGATTCATTGATTGACGCCGACCACTCTTGCCTATAACAATCCCATTATCGGTCTTGAAATAGATTAAGAAATAACTTTGGATCTCCTACTCCTTGTTCAAGCCAAACGATACCAAAACTATATCGCAATAATATCTCACGCACTTTAGTTACCCAATTTACTCTGCCTGCCAGATCTAAATCTTTAAACATTTTGTAGCAAGCTTTTGGTATCGGTTGTTATTCATAGCTACAAGTTTTAGCCAATAGGCGATACAACGTTTCATGTAAATAAACGACAGAGGACATCTAATCTACAAAACTTAAAATGTACATTCTCAATAACAGGCGAGTATTCAAAGCCCCATATTTCAGCTCCGTAACAAATTACCGGAGCAACACATGTGTCAAATAGTTTAAATGCTAGTAGGAGGGAAGCCCTCCTAATTTCTTGATAACAGTTTCTTTCTGATAAAGAGCTTTGTTTCCTTTCATGCACAGCTTACTTTTAGCTGGTGACCATAAAAGTCGTGATGACATTAACATATACCCAAGTAGTTGTAATGTTTGACAACATTTACTGGAGAACCCATGTAGAACCATTTTTCATTTCCCCTCAATATTCCATCGTTTCTAAATACCATGATTTTGGACTTGTCTAAATTGACCGACATGCCCCACTGATTACAAAATATCTCAAGTTTGTTCAGCTTTCACTGTAATTTAATAGGCAGATCGGCAACATCCGTTACATCATCCGCGTACATGAGAATCCCAACATTGTCAAAGTTCGAGTTAATTCATATCCCCCACATATATACTCATATATGACGCAAGTTCGTGATAAAAATACAAAATAATAAAGGACTGAGCATGCACCCTTGTCTGGTTCCCACTTTACAGTTAAAATAATCGGTTAGTCAGCCATTACACAGAACACTTGACTTGATACATGGATCTAAGGACTTTAAGTACATTCCCATGTAAGCCATAGGATATCAGTCTGTGCCATAAGTGTCTGTGAGTCACCCGATCGAAGGCTTTAGAGAAATCTATAAATGAACAGTACATGCGACCTCTTCTACTGTAACCCTTAAGGAAACCAGCTTGTGATTCAACAATGATATGCTGATCCTCTACCAATTTGACCAGACGCTCGTTAATAATTTTTGTAAATATTTTGCTCATACACGATAAAGGGAAATGCCACGAAAATTGTTGACGTCTGTAAAACTACCTTTTTGTGAAGGGGATAAATAATACCTTTACCCAAACTCTCTGGGAATACACCTGAAGCAAGAATCAAATTTAAAAGTTCACAAAAACAGTGTTTCAAAACAGCAAACTCTTTTATTCCACAAGCTATCAGTCTTTTTAACGCAAAATTTAATCGTGGAAATTAACAGCCATGTTCATTTTGTCTCTGTTTTTGCTTTCATGGCCTTGTGTTTTTTGTGCATTTTGACTTTTGAATTTTTTTGTATCGTTCGTCAAGCAGGCATTCTCAAATTGCCCTTTTAGGGATTTAATAAAGTTTTTATCTTATCTTGTCTTATCTTATCTTATCTTATCATCATTACAGCTCTTAAAAATTTAGTTCACAAGTCCATCAGGACCATGCGACTTAGAGTTCTGTGAGGCGTCGATACACTTCGAAACTTCCCCAATAGAAATAGCGCTGAAGATGTATTATTGTCGCAGGCAGCACAAAAAGCAACGTGGTCTGCTAAATTAAGGGCAATTTTCCGTTCAAATACGGCATCCTGTACAACAACTGAATTATTTAGTAGCGTGTTAAAATACTCGCATGATATATACATGTATATATATATATGTATATATATGTATATATATATATATATATATATATATATATATATATATATATATATATACCATGTGCCTATGTCATATTAACACCGTTGTTTTGTGTTGAATATTACTCTGATTCATCGTTCAATTATTTATATCAATTACTGCACCATGGAAATACCAAACATATTTCAGGATCGTCACTCCGTATTCATACTCAAATACGTGGTTTTATTCCCTCTCTCTAAGCTCAACAGATTCGCTTGGTAGGCGGTTCTTCACAATATGAAGGACGTGTAGAAGTACTGTACTCGGGTCAGTGGGGCACTGTCTGTGATGATGCCTTTGAAGACATTGATGCCACTGTGGTCTGTCGAGAACTCGGATACAGGTATTTACTTAAGATAGCATTGAAGTGAAAGGATTCTTACCACGACACTCTTGTTCACATGATTTACATGATTAGGACGTACCATTCTTTTTGTTTGTGTTGTCAAAGTTTCATAAATAATATTTGTTTTTGTGGTTACATTTTTAAACAAACTCATAGCGTTTGTTTAACAGCGTAGATTTGTCAGCATTGATAATGTACAGGAGAACGCTGAATGCTGACAGTGCTTGGCATTGGTCTTCCGTAGGTGAGATCAGTTAACATCGTACAGGTTTAAAGTTTTGGAAAATCTATCAAAGGAGAGGATTTCTAGTGAATGATGTTTCTTATCATCCAAGCACAGTAAAATTCAAAGCTATTTTCAAAATCACTGTGAGAAGACATTGAACAAAAGCAAAAACCTATTGTTTGAAGGAAAGCAAAATCCTATTGTTTTTCTTCCACATTCAAACGGACTCGTTTCTTACTCTCGTGTTACCGTAAATCAGATATTACTACGAATTATTGTCTACGAGCTTTAATAAACATTGAAAAAGTAAAATAACAGTTAAATGTATTAGCTGTATCATCCACTAAATCCATTTGCAACGACAAGTAAGTTGACAGTTGCCAAATGACATTGACTTTGATTATTTACTCATTACGTCGTTAAATGAATGTAACTTATATACATTTAAGTAGTACAATGCTTGATGTTTAACTGCGTACATATTCTCTACTCCAAGTGGCGGCACACAATATCAGGGAGCATACTTCGGACAGGGCACAGGCCAAATATGGCTGGACGATGTAGCTTGCACTGGTGCTGAAAGCCATTTGAGTGACTGTGGTAATGCAGGTTGGGGTACTCACAACTGTCAGCACAGTGAAGATGTTGGCGTTGCCTGCCAGGCTCCTCCACCCGTAGTCAACCCACCTGTAGGAACCCAGATTCGCTTAGTAGGTGGTTCTTCACAATATGAAGGACGTGTAGAAGTACTGTACTCTGACCAGTGGGGTACTGTTTGTGATGATGCCTTTGAAGACATTGATGCCACTGTGGTCTGTCGAGAACTCGGATACAGGTATTTACTTAAGATAGCATTGCATATAACAACACACTTATTTCAATGTTATCTCAAAAATTATGAGTAAACCCTCTCATACTACATATTTTCTTTGAAGCAAAGAATTATACGTTTAGTATGGTAGTAATTTATACTTAAAGCAGAAACGCAGTGCAAATTGAGGGTAGAAAATCAGAAATTAACCTTATAGTAACATTGATTTAAGTCAAAGACTTTATATCACTTTATGAAATTTAATATCTCATTTGCAACTACAGTATATGTGGAAAACAATAACAGTTTTGCTTTGCATTATGCCCATTCTTTTATGTCTTTGGTTGATATTCAAAAACGTGATTTGGTTTTAGTCATTAAATTACATTATTTTACACTGCTTTCTCACCCGAAACAGGACTGCTTTGCTTATCATGCTTAACGGTGAACTCTCCGATCTTTGTATAACAAATTAATGAAGTTTAAATGAATCTTTGTAAAAACGGGAGGCTGATACGTTGTATTATGTGCAGCACCACCTTAACTGTAGTCGTACATCAAAGAAGCTTGAAAAATAAATTAGATAGCCATAATATATATATATATATATATATATATATATATATATATATATATATATATATATATATATATATATATATATATATATATATGGATAGATCGATAGATAGATCGATAGATCGATAAAAATTACTTCAAGTACACAGTAATGATTCTGATACTTAAGTTTTTTGCATCCTGCAATCCTCAGAAAGAAGTGAAAGGATTCTTAGCTCGACACTCTTGTTTACATGATTTATATGATAAGGACGTACCATTCTTTTTGTTGGTGGTGTCAAAGTTTCAATAATATTTGTTTTGTGGTTACATTTTGAAACCAACTCAACGCGTTTGTTTAACAGCGTAGATTAGTCAGCATTGATAATGTACAGGAGAATGCTGAATACGGCTAGTTTTCAATCGAGTTCGAACCCACAACATATGGCATCAGTCGCCTAGCGGAGAGGCCACAGAGAGAACCGCTCGGCTAAATCTCCACTCCCAAAAAAGAGTGGTTCAATAGCCGGCTAAGATGTTACATTTTTTCTTACTGAGACCGCTCCACACATTGTGGAGTTTGTAAAGCACTCACGCACGCATGCTCACTATCACACATCGCACATACAAACTTTATCGAAGCGAAGATACGAATTTTATCGCTTTAACTGGGCGAACGATAACCTCGGGGACAATTCTGTCCACCAGCAGAGTTACCAACCCAGGGTAGAAAATACGGCTAGTTTTCAATCGGGTTCTAACCTTTACCATACGGCATCAGTCGCCTAGCGGAGAGGCCAAAGAGAGAACCGCTCGGCTAAATCTCCACTCCCAAACAAGAGTGGTTCAATGCTGACAGTGCTTGGTATTGGTCTTCCGTAGGTGAGAGCAGTGAACATCGTACAGGTTTAAACTTTTGCAAAATCTATCAAAAGAGTGGGTTTCTAATGAATGATGTATCTTATCATCCAAGCACAGTAAAATTCCAAGCTTTTTTCAAAATCACTGTGAGAAGACATTGAACGAAAGCAAAAACCTATTGTTTGAAGGAAAGCAAAATCCTATTGTTTTTCTTCCACATTCAAACGGACTCGTTTCTTACTCTCGTGTTACCGTAAATCAGATGTTATTACGAATTATTGTCTACAAGCTTTAATAAACATTGAAAAAGTAAAATAACAATTAAATGTATTAGCTGTATCATCCACTAAATCCATTTGCAACGACAAGTAAGTTGACAGTTGCCAAATGACATTGACTTTGATTATTTACTCATTACGTCGTTAAATGAATGTAACTTATATACATTTAAGTAGTACAATGCTTGATGTTTAACTGCGTACATATTCTCTACTCCAAGTGGCGGCACACAATATCAGGGAGCATACTTCGGACAGGGCACAGGCCAAATATGGCTGGACGATGTAGCTTGCACTGGTGCTGAAAGCCATTTGAGTGACTGTGGTAATGCAGGTTGGGGTACTCACAACTGTCAGCACAGTGAAGATGTTGGCGTTGCCTGCCAGGCTCCTCCACCCGTAGTCAACCCACCTGTAGGAACCCAGATTCGCTTAGTAGGTGGTTCTTCACAATATGAAGGACGTGTAGAAGTACTGTACTCTGACCAGTGGGGTACTGTTTGTGATGATGCCTTTGAAGACATTGATGCCACTGTGGTCTGTCGAGAACTCGGATACAGGTATTTACTTAAGATAGCATTGCATATAACCAACACACTTATTTCAATGTTATCTCAAAAATTATGAGTAAACCCTCTCATGCTACATATTTTCTTTGAAGCAAAGAATTATACGTTTAGTATGGTAGTAATTTATACTTAAAGCAGAAAAGCAGTTCAAATTGAGAGTAGAAAATCAGAAATTGACCTTATGATAACATTGATTTAAGTCAAAGAC
>LD344541.1:70148-80406 GCA_001465055.1 Ptychodera flava | reverse complement strand
TTGACTAGGCTAAATAGATACTGATAAGTTACGTTTGGGATCCTATTCCACTTAAGTTTGCGTTTCGATCTTCACATTTGCCGTCAACGTTTAATTACAAGTGCCTTAGCAGAGGCGAAATGGTCGTGAATGACCTAAAGTTAAGGTAGGAGTACTTTTTATCATTGAAGATGTCCAAGACATAATGTATAGTGATCCAAATTACTTCAGATGACAAGATTATCGCGAGACTATTGAAGACTTGGCTAAATTTAAATACTTTAGCCGATACATCGCTGAGCATTATAAACTATCACCACACTCGACATTTCAAAAAGCATTGCTGCATAAAGAGTGCGTATTGTACTTGTATGGTAAATTGAAGTTTGTAAAAACCTTTTGCTTTGTCTAGGCCTATATGCAAAATACACCGAATTCAAGATCTGTAAGGTTTGATAGAAAATATACCGGCTTAATGGGATCATACATAAGATTATAGATGTATATTGACGGAAACACGATCCGAGGAGGAACCGAGTTAAAGGCACTACCAAAGCAAACAGACTTAAATTCATACAGCTGGGCTGAGAGAAAAGTTGCCAAGCACAGCATCACTAAGACATTCTTTTCTCTACTCAACTCACTATGCAAGCCTACCAGAACTTCTGCAGCTCAATTGACTTTACTTCTTAATTTTTTCATCACAGACCATGTATGAAATGTGTCCCAAAATATTAGATTAATTGAAAATAGAATAAACTGGCTTATACGTCCGCTTCTCAGCGCAGTAATACGACAAAGACTACTTAGGGAATCGAAAACAGCAACAGTTACCGCACTGAAGAGTATTAAGGTAACTCTTGCAAATACTATTTGTGGCACTTTAGATTTCTTGGTTTTGGCACTTGTACTGAAATGAATGAAAGATGTAATAATGCGCAGACAGAGAACTTACCAAGTATCCAAATCTCTGACGCTTACCAGCAATAGCATTTGTATAATCGGCAAAAACCTGTATTGTATTGGTTTAACGTTCTAAAAACAGTACTGAGATTGGAACAGAATAATACACGTGAAAAACACATCGTGAAACGAAAGTATTTGATTATGGCAGGATGATATTAGGTCTCTGTAGCGTGGCTAATTATTTCACCTTTTGCTTGCTATAGTTATAACATCTTCCACAAAATAGGAAAAAATACACTATAAAATACTTACAACTTAACATGAAATGATGAATTTAAAAACAAAATCTCAAATTATCAAACATAGACATCATATTGACTTTTCAAAGCCAGTTAAGGGCGAACTTGTTATCAATCACCGTGAAATCGCCTTGGATAGTTATAAAACAGGTATTCTTGTCTGACGAGAATGGGCCAAATTTAGGTTTTGAACACCGTAGCATCAACAATCGACACTTGTTGCATTCGTCATGTAAATCCCCTATTATGTTGATTCCTGATGGTATATTCTATTATTTGTTTGTGGTTTCATTCACTTGAACTCCTGTGGTATTTGCACAAATTTACTTTAGATACGCACAAACTTTGAGACATACGAGGCAAGGCAATGGATTCATGCTTATATGCAGATAGCTCTGCTTTTCATAACTATGTCAAACTTGTGAAAGAAATATTAAGTGACAATGCTGAAGTAGGAGAGAGAATCATCTCCTTTTACCGCGGTGAACTGTGAACTCAGCAGGTCGGGAAAAAATGCAAAGCTAGACAGAAATGCAGGACAGGACAGTAATTGCTGGCACCCTTATTTCCGTTTATTTGAGTTTGTATGCACGGAGTTACCTGTGGCTACAACCCGTGCCTTGTCCGCCTTAATGTGCTTATTTTTATTGATGTTTCATCTTTTCAATTTTTTCATTCACTCTTTCCATCAATATATTATTTAATATGTCACGGTGCCAACATGTCGCAAAAGACATAAAACGACACGTGCCTATGATCTGATTTATCTGCTTTTTATATTTGATCGTGGTTTTGAAATGATAGTATTGCAAATAAGATAGATGAAGGAGGGTTATTATTCGTAGTTTTGGGGAATATCATAAATATCAATACAACTTTTTAGTCGCTCATGCAAGCTATAGTTTACATGCAACAGTTAGTTATGATACTGCCGTTAAAAGCCAGGGACGTGATCCCCTGGACAAAGTTTGTTCTAATCTGTACGAGGATTATCAAGTGTCATAGCCGTTTGTTTCCTATTAAAATTGTAATCTAGTAAGCATATTTTCTGGCAAGACAATCTAGCGCCAGCACAGGTCTTTAAGTTCCTCGTAAAAGCACGCTGGAAAATATCGTTGTATAATATTCGTAATTAAATTTATAAAACAAATATTATTAGAATCACCTACCCGTACAATTCTTTAATATGATTAAAAAGCGTTGCGTCTGTCTCATCCATGTGCTGATTAACTTGTATATGGTCATAGTGTGTTAATTTGTAATACAGCATTTCATGTTTTGTATCTGACCTTCATGTGCATGGACAAGGTGAGGCATTTGTGTAAGATATTGAAATGTCTTGAAGGAATAAGTTACGAAATACCAGTTAGGAAATACAAATTCGGTACTATATAGAATTGATCTACACAATGAGAAATGATACTTAGTAACGGTTGCAGTGTAGACTTCGATTGCAACGAAGAGAAGCTTTAGTTGCAAACTTTGAAGAAATAAGTGCAAAGTTTTTTCTTCTTCCTCTATTTCGTCATCTAATACAGCACATCATCCTCCCAAAATATTTTTTCAGCACTCATATATTTTTCTGCTAAAACACATCTCTTATGATTCTACCACTTCATGTTATAAAAGCATCATTATCAGAGGCTGAATGCGTTTCATTTCTGATTTCTCATTTATAGTTTCGGGATCGATAAAAAAGTCATACTGATTAGAGGCAGAGTTGGTATAATCGCCGATTTCAAAAATTCAAATACTAGGGTTTGACAACTTAAATCATTTCTATCTTTGACCTTGTGTTACTCTCTTCGGTGCAACAATCACAAATATTCTCTGTTATTCTACTTCTTTTCTGTCTTACCTTTATCGAAGAAATAAACCAACCAAGAACAGGAGATAATCACAGATTGCATATTTGGATATGCAACTTGAATAAACATATGAAATCAGACCACTTAAGCTTATTATATACATTCGCTTTCGCTGTTGAAAACATTTTAATCGAACACAACCCAGCTCTATAGATCCATGCTTCAATGCAACATTATGTTTCCCGGTAACTTCGTTCACATAAAGTAACCTTTACGTATTTTGACTCTAGAATCTCTTAAAATGAAAACCCAACTTCTTAATTAACATATATATCCCGAGACATTACTATCTATTCAAATATTCGGACCTAAAATAATAATTCCACATCGCAAAACAATAATGGCGATAATATAGGTTAAAGAGCCAGTAGCTGCAACGTGTATAGTTTTTAATTAGTTTTGTTAAATGTCAACTAGAGTGTCTAATTCTGCTCTCAAAAGTATGTTCAGAGGCATTGAGCTCATTTTATCAACTAAACCTGTACACATGTGGACTTCTTTGTCATTGTTGACAAATAAATTCTGGTCCGAAAAATAGTTGGGTTTACAACAAGTTTTTAGAAGTTGAACAAGAACTTGCAATTCACGTAGAAAACAAAAATAGTGAAAAACTCACTCAATACTTACAGCTACCGGCAATTTTATACACTACGATTTACATCGAATTCTTCTGGTAACATCACACAATATGAATTAAAGATAAAGGAACTCATTAAATCATAAATGTCGAGACAGCTTTTGTCCCTTGATGATGCCAGCTGCAATTCACATGTCTCAATTAGTGGTTCTATTGTGATCAAGTTACACCTCAAAAATCAAATATTCAAATTTAATTTTGTTCGACATAAATAAACAAAAAAAATATATTGTCAGGATCGCCAACCCTTATTATTCTTTAACATTATGCAAAAGCCTGATGTGTGTCTATTCTATATGCAGATCAATTTGCAATGTAGATTGCAGTATGTTAAATGAAATATAACATATGATGTTCCATCGGCGACCGTTATATGTATGAACCTTGATGTAAGATATTCAAAAGTCTCGGAGTAAGGTTCCCAACACTTGAACATTATATATTTTCGTCCACAAAATAGAATTGAATACGCTTGCCAATTAACACTTTTCTGTAGAGATGAAAACGACAAAGTAATAATATCATTAATCAAGAATTGCGCTGATGCAAAATAACGAACATTAAGAGATCAAAATTGTTTGCATTTAATAACGTTCTTCAAAGGCAACATAAAGTAGACTGTCAAGTATACATCCTTTACTTTAGTGCCTTTTCAACCTTGTTTTACAGATCACTATGTACATTAATGTGCTGCATTAATGTTTTGTTAATCGACTTTGCAGCCTGTACAGCATTGTTTTAACGAAAACACGTTCAGCATGAGTTTTCCTTATAGGTTCCGTCCTGTTTCAAGTGAAATACCATTCTATAAAAAATATAATGGCGGCAACATTTTTAACCTTTTTTACGTTATTGATACATTTCGTATAAATTTTCAGGAATTTGTGAATATGTGAATATAACATAACCAAATATCGGATAACAAAGGGAAATGTAATATTAATAAAATCGAATAATTACTTTGGAATTTGCTTTACTTAATTTTAGGTCAGTTAATCAGTTGCAAGACACTTCTCAGAAAGAGCCATACGTTTGTTTTACAGTCATGCAATACAAAAAACTGAATACACTGCCATAAATACGTAGAAAACAAATATTTTTATATTTACGTCCACAAACTTACTCAAATGCGAATGGTGAAAAGAAACATAGTTGTTTTATAATTTCCATTTCAATTAAAGTTCGGGCCGAACGCCAGTCTTTACTGTAAACATGTATAAGAAATGGCTCTCGCTCTAACGTGACAAGCATACCAGCAAAACTGCCATGTGTCCTTACTACGGTTGGTTTTTTTGGCGACTATACAATATGTATCTCATTCACTTGTCCAAATTTGGAATTTCCGTGTTCAAACCTGTTATGTAAGTCAGAGCAAAAGCACTACTCACTATTAAACGGCGTAAGCGTGAAAATTCCTGAAAATTTATATGAAATGTACCAATAACGTTAAAAAGCTTTAAAATGTCGCCGCCATTATATTTTTTTATAGAATGGTATTTCACTTGAAACAGAACGGAACCTATTATGTAAATATGAGGAAAAATCATGCTGAACTTTTTTTCGTTAAAACAATGCTGTACACGCTGCATAGTCGATTACCAAAACATTAATGCAGCACATTAATGTATATAGGATGTATATTTGACAGTCTACTTTATGTTGCCTTTAAACAACGTTATTAAATGCAAACAATTTTGATCTCTGAATGTTCGCTATTTTGCATCAGCGCAATTCTTGATTAATGATATTATTATTTTGTCGTTTTCATCTTTACAGAAAAGCGTTAATTGGCAAGCGTATTCAATTCTATTTTTTGGACGAAAATATATAATCTTAAAGTGTTGGTAACTTAACTTCGAGACTTTTGAATATCTCACATTAAGGTTCATACATATAACGGTCGCCGATGGAACATTATATGTTATATTTCATTTAACATACTACAATCTACATTGCAAATTGATCTGCATATAGAATAGACACACATCAGATGTTTGCATAATATCAAAGAATGAAAAGGGTTGGCGATCCTGACAATACGTTTTTTATTGTTTATTTTCGTCGAAAAAAATTAAATTTGAATTTTTAATTGGATTTTGTACCACTGTATCTTGAGGTGTAACTTGATCACAATAGAACCACTAATTGAGACATGTGAATTGCAGCTGGCATCATCAAGGGACAAAAGCTGTCTCGACATTTATGATTTAATGAGTTCCTTTATCTTTAATTCATATTGTGTGATGTTACCAGAAGAATTCGATGTAAATCGTAGTGTATAAAATTGCCGGTAGCTGTAAGTATTGAGTGAGTTTTTCACTATTTTTGTTTTCTACGTGAATTGCAAGTTCTTGTTCAACTTCTAAAAACTTGTTGTAAACCCAACTATTTTTCGGACCACAATGCATTTGTCAAAAATGACAAAGAAGTCCACATGTGTACAGGTTTAGTTGATAACATGAGCTCAATGCCTCTGAACATACTTTTGAGAGCAGAATTAGACACTCTAGTTGACATTTAACAAAACTAATTAAAAACCATACACGTTGCAGCTACCGGCTCTTTAATTAGACTGAGTGTCATCGACATTATTGTTTTGCGATGGGCCCGTGTGATTATGGATACAGATGAATACCAGAAACAAGTAGAAGCAGAACTGGACAATAACACCTCATACCAACGTGTAAACAAGGACAGAAGCAAGATCACAGAAAGGAAAGTAAACCAACTAGTAGAAAAATGTATAGAAACGGCCACATCGACAAGGAAACACGAGATTACCTGAAAGTGAAAAACACCAATCCGGGAAAGGTGAAAGCAAACCCCAAAATGCACAAACCAGGTCACCCAATAAGAACCATAATCAGCGGAGTAGGATACGCAACAGAATCCCTCGCAGAATTTGCAGAACAAGAGCTGGAAGAAAATGTCACGCAACTTAACAGCTACATAAGAGACACGCCCCGTTTCCTAAGGAGGGCCCAGGAAGAAGTACAACAACCACTTTCTGAAGGTGCCATCATCTTCTGTATGGATTTACGTGCATTATATTCAAGCGTACCCAGAAAAGAGGGCACGATAGCATGTAAACAGGCATTAGACAGAAGAAAACAGCAAATACCCCCAACTGAAGATATAATGGAAGCCATTGACATAGTACTTGACAACAATCATTTTGAGTTCGCCTGGCAACACTACATTCAAACTGAAGGCACAGCTATCGGCTCAAAACCAGGTATGAATTATGCCTGCACATATATGGGCACGTGGGAAAACGATCTGCTATAGAAGCCCCTACACTGGTTTAGATATGTCGACGATGTATGGGGAATTTGGACACACTCTGAACAAGAACTAACAGATTTCGGCGAACTGAAAACTCAATTCATCCAAATATCCAAATCGAACTCCGCTATTCAACTGAAACACTGGAATTTCTCAACGTAAATACAAGTATCCAAAACGGACGAATACGTACCAGCGTCTATAGCAAACCAACAGACAAACATCTCTATCTACACGCGGAATCGGACCATCACAAAAGTGTGAAAAAATCTATACCGTACGGCCTGGCAACTATCACAAGAACAATATGCACACACACTGAAGACTACGAGGACCAGAGAGACCAAATAAAATACCACATGAAAAAGAGGGGATACAAAATCAGACACATAGAACAACAACTGAAAAAAGTCGACCAGATCAACAGACAAGATCTGCTCTACAGACAAGAAGACAACACCAATAGACGACACAATGAAAGAGTTATTTTCCCGCTCAGGTACACCAATGCACTTCCAAATGTATGTATGTGTGTATTTTTTCTGTTTTCGCTTGTTTTCTGTCTCGACCTCTGTATCCATAATAGATTCTTCGTCTGTGTCTAGGAAGAATTCTCTCCATCTCATTTTCCGTTCCCATTCTTTGATTTCCGTAATTTGGGTCGATAAATCCACCTTTTTCTTCACTGGGACGAATTTTAGTCCTTTTTCAAGCATATATATATATATATATATATATATATATATATATATATATATATATATATATATATATATATATATATATATATATATATATATATATATATTGAGTAATTTTGAACGAAATTGGCATCGGCACTCAGGTCTTGAAAATTAGTAATTTCAGGACCATGCAAATCAGTGAATACACTACAGTGTAAACGGACATAATCTTATACAATGTTGAATAATCTGAAGAGAGTGTTTGTGAATTCTTGCAGGTTAGCCAAATGGCTCTGATAAATTTCTTGATCGAGTCAATTTTGCATTTCTCCAACAGTTAGCGAGAAAGACATTGATACATGTCTGTCCAAAGATCGGTATATGTAGGTTACGACCGGACGACTGACCCAAAAGAATCTAAGACGGCTGGCACCAGCTGCAGTCAGTTGACTGCGAACAACTCTTCTCACACGGTCACAATTTTCGATTTTTGGAACATGGTAAACGGCTTACTGAATTATATAATGAACCCCATGTGTTTCCCTTAAAACTCTATTGTTTCCTCTTGTCATTCACAGGTCTCACTGTTGTCGATGCGGCCAATGCCCCAGTCAAATCAAAATGAAAATCGTGAACTTTGTACGTAACCAACAATTGGAAAAAAACGTGCCAACATGCCTGTAATGCATATTAGAGACAGGGATAAGTAAAAAATGGAAATTTATCGCGTAAAGGTTTGTCGACATTTTTCGTCGTAACTTTCGTTGTAACATCACGAATGACGTATTAATTCAGCGGCAGGCAGGAAGCACGTGGGACATTGCACAATGAAGCAGTGGACACTGGGGGACTGGACCGGACCTACACATTAATCAATCGGGGAGCTGTAAAGTGAATAATACATAGTAATGAGACCTAACGCATGAGATCCCACCAATCAGCGTAACATAATGGACCTTAAATTACCAGATGAACCAATCACTGATGTTGGTACATATGTCATGGACCTGACTTATGAAACAGGACTATTAGACGTATATTATTTAGGACATAAATTTGTGTCCTAAAACCCAGCGTCGCTCACGTTGATTGGTAGGGTTTTATATACCTATGCCCCATTTGCGTTCATTCATTGGCTGCCTATATATCCTCAAGTCTAATTAATATTTACTGTTCCGAATGCAACTCATTCATTGGCCGCCATATGTTCTTGTCCTTGCCCCACCTTCGAGTGTTACTTGTCTCGTTCTGCCATGTGCTCATTACTGTAACACATCTGCGAGCCTAGGCAATCATTACCAGACAGCTAGAGCGTAGTCGCAATGTTTTTGAAGACCAATGTGTCTTCACAAACATTGCGACTACGCTCTAGCTGTCTGGTAATGATTAGCTATGCTTGCAGATGCGTTACAGGGTACAGTAATGAGCACATGGCAGAACGAGACAAGTAACACTCGAAGGTGAGGCAAGGACAAGAACATATCGTGGCCAATGAATGAGTTGTATTCAGAACAGTAAATATTAATGAGACTTGAGGACATATAGGTAGCCAATGAATGGACGCAAATGGGGCACAGGGACATAAAACCTACCAATCAACGTGAGCGACGCTGGGGTTTAGGACACAAATTTATGCCCTTAATGATATACGTCTATTGAAGCATGTACCTATAGAGCTGGGTTGTCTTCGATTACATTGCTTTGAACACCGAAAGCGAATGTATATAAGTGGTCTGATTTCAATTGTTTACTCAAGTCGTATATCCAAATATGCATTCTGTAATTATCTCCTGTTCTTGATTGGTTTATTTCTTCGATAAAGCTAAGACAGAAAAGAAGTAGAATAACTGAGAATATTTGTGATTGTTATGCACCGAAGAGAGTAACACAAGGTCACAGATAGAAATGATTTAAGTTGTCAAACCCTAGAATTTGAATTTTTGAAATCGGCGATTATACCAAATCTGTTTCTAATCAGTATGATTTTTGTCGATCCCGAAACTATAAATGAGAAATCAGAAATGAAACTCATTCAGCCTCTGATAATGATGGTTTTATATCATGAAATCGTCGAATCATAAGAGAATTGTTTTAGCAGAAAAAATTATGAGTGCTGAAAAATATTTTGGGAGGACGATTTGCTGTATCAGATAACGAAATAAGGGAAGAAGATAAGAACTTTGCACTTATTTCTTCAATTGAAAGTTTGCAACTGCTCATTATAATACGCAGTCTACACTGCAACCGTTACTAAGTATCATTTCTCATTGTGTAGATCAATTCTATATGGTACCGAATTTATATTTCCAAACTGGTATTTCGTAACTTATTCCTTCAAGACCTTTCAATATCTCACACAAATGCCTCACGTTGTCCATACACATGAAGGTCAGATACAAAACATGAAATGCTATATTACTAATTAACACACTACGACCATATACAAGTTAATCAACACATGGATGAGACAGACGCCAGACTTTTCAATCATATCAAAGAATTGTACGGGTAGGTGATTCTAATAATATTTGTTTTATAAATTTAATTACGAATATTATACAACGATATTTTCCAGCGTGCTTTTACGAGGAACTTAAAGAC
>LD344541.1:53736-65249 GCA_001465055.1 Ptychodera flava | reverse complement strand
CTTTATATTTTGGGATTAATGTTGTAGCTTAATCGGTAATACATTCTCTTTACATGCATTTATAGGTAGCCTTTTTCAGCTGTTTTCTGCATTGGCAATAATGCTGACATAGTGTTCTTAGTGCATGGGTGTCAATCTGTATAAAACATTCTGGGGAACAACAAAACTGAAATTCAGTACATGCATGTAATTTGAAAATAGTAATAACTGATTAAATAAGGTGTGTGACGAGTATAATTACTGGGTTACCGACATGAGAAATACTTCCGGTAGATGTCGATCGTTTATGCTGGGGGAGAAAAATAATATCGACATGTGAGGTATTTGTTGCATGGGGACAAGACAGCTTGTTGTCAGAGACACTAATCAGGGTGTTAATAGGTCTGAAATACTTGCGGGTTGACATGCTAATGCCACTCTAACTACTAAAATACAACTATTTATATCAGGCTGGGCACAATCTAGTGGCCACTCTTAATCATAATTGGCATCCTACTAGTCAGCTATTCTTATTGAAGGAACGCCATGACAGCGGTACATTACATTTTGACATTCACATGAACATTAACATATATGTGGTCTGTTAGTTTGTTTTCGGCGAATTAGCCGAAGTTTTAGGATAGAACCAAAGGAATCTAGACAAATATAGTAATATTTATGCCATATTTTAATCTGTATGTGCTTACTCTTTAGTTTGTATGCTTTGTAATCATACGATACAAGGCTTTGATTTGTATTAAAGGAGATTTTCTCTACAGGTAGTATGTGCCTCGAAAGTGAAAGACTTTTGCTCAAACTTTCCTGAATTAAACTTTCAACCGTTCCATTACCAAATCAATAATAAAAATCGGGGGGTCATTGTGCAAAGTTTGGAACTAGCAAAGTAAATTACCCAATATTGTGTG
The DNA here is from genome assembly GCA_001465055.1 of Ptychodera flava. Classification (NCBI taxonomy): domain Eukaryota; kingdom Metazoa; phylum Hemichordata; class Enteropneusta; family Ptychoderidae; genus Ptychodera; species Ptychodera flava. The sequence continues at coordinate 64,344 of LD344541.1, read as the reverse complement.
ATATTTGAAATTCACATTGTCCGGCAATCCTATTTAACTCTACGGGGCGATTAAATCTTGGATTTGATTTTCAAAACACTTAGATGGTGAACATTTTTCTTTGTCCAAGAGCTTTAAAATGAGCCCCAACAAGTGGTAGATCAGAGAAGAATTGTAAACATTTGAGAGCTCAAATAACTGTCCCTGAGGCGCGTTCCACCGCAAGACTCTCTGTACATTAAGGTATAAAGGTTGGCGCTTTGTAACGGCGGTCCTTAATACAACATCAACCAAAACACCATCATGTCAATTAATCATTAGTTAATTTGGTCATCACGGCAATCAACAGAGGATAGTTAATAATTAAGGTAGATAACTGTAACATTAGTGTCTTAATGTAACTTTACCAGAACGTTTGAAGCGTTAGCATGCACAATGTATTCAAAAATTACTGGTAGTTCATTCTATTCCTAGCGGTTATGAAGTCATGAATGAAAACCAGACTGGATACAAATGACTTGTACCAGCAACTCCAAAGCGAGGTGAGACCTATAAATGACAGGCCTTGTAGTACCGGAACTTCATTATTGAAATCCGATTTTATGGCCGCCAAACCACTTGATCGATTCAACTGCTCTTTGCAAACTTGAAACTGCTCGTACTAACGATGATGATACGACGAAAACTTCGAGTCAAATGGTCTGTTGATTCTGGAGAAGATCTTTTAAGATTCAATGGAATCTTTCGCAAAAAAATAACCAATAGAGTGAGAGTGGTAGCAGGGATAGACTGCCTTACGCCTAGTGTTACATCATAGCAAATGATAATGTGAAGCAGTGGTGTGATGGCCTGCACGAATCAGTGGTCTTAGCCTTGGTTTCCGTGTCCCCACAAAACGTTAAACATGATTAAAGCAAAGTTATAGTCACCCATAAGTTGTTATAAGATACGAACATATCGCAAAAGGATAACCCGTTTGTCGATTTGAAATTGTGAAGCTTTTGATTGTTTAACAATCTTTACTTTTTACAAAGCCTGATGCACCATTTAATGAAATATAACCAGGTTTGTGTATGAAGTTCCTGTTTTTAAAAACGTGCATTCTAACAACGTTAAGGACTTATACATTCGTATTCCTGATGAATTTAATACATCCAGAGCGTACTGAAACTACATTGTATTTTATCCTCCTAGAGTAATAAAGCATATGTTTAAAATAGAAAAGTTTTATGCATATGGTAATCGTCATTCTACACAGAAACTGGCCCAAGTATGACTGAGTTTGCCTCATGCAAATGACTGGGTCATACTATTTTGTCAATGATATTTAATTAACATTGGTGTCATTCAGCGATTAGAGGTGTGAACTGAGGTTTCGACGAATGGGAAAATTATTTGTCTATAACTTGTATCAGTGAACTCTGAGATGGATGATGAGAAAATTACTTATAGACAATTTAGGACGATATCGTTTATGCATATTTATAGTCATGATATACCCCCATTCATCGGTTTTACATATATTTATTTTAGTAAAACAAAAGGGCATTGCCGATGGCGTTTCTACAAAGTGTGTGGCACAAAGCTCTCTGTGCTATCTTAGCAGCCTACATAGTAGCTGAATCACGAGGTAAGCACGTTTCACTACTTTTGCCACCAAGTATGCTTTTCTGATTGTTTAGTAAAAATGGATGGTCAATCTTGCATGTTACTCTTTTATAAGTAATGAATTCAATTCACAACGGTAAGTTGTCGTAAAGGCTGATTGAACGCAAATGACATAAATCAGAAGATCGAAATGGTGCTTTCATTTGTTGGTTCATTGGTTCACTCAGTCAGTAATTCACTCACTCATTATAAACTCATCAATGTATTCATTAATTCTTCATTATTCATTCATCTGTACGTTTGTAAATTCTTCAGTTCACTCATTCTTTATAATAGAAAAAACATTGACTGTGTTCCAGGATCAACTCTTCCTATTTTTCTCGAATACTCGATCTCTTTCTTAGCTGAATCAATCCGCTTAGTAGGCGGTTCAAACCAGTATGAAGGCCGAATTGAAATATTTCATGAAGACCAATGGGGTACAGTTTGTGACGATTCGTTTGAAGACATTGATGCGATCGTTGTCTGTCAACAACTTGGATACAGGTATCGTTCTTTGATTTAAAATCAATGCTATTTTGGAAAGCTAGCCTTCACCACGTTCAAATAGAAACTTTAAAAATCGCATATCAGTAGCATTACTGCGCAGAATATTTTAAACATCTACTACTTGTTATTTTGCGAAGTCGTCCAAATGTTTTCTGCCTAGCAATAAACGAAACATCACAGTATATACCAGTAGGGAATGTAATTTAAACGTTAAAGTTAATCCACATAATCTCTATTGAGCAGAAAGGTGTAGTCACTTGTTCAAATATCTTATTCAGTGATAAACTTCTTCAAAATTTGTAGTTTTGACTTCAGATTCTGATACACTCGAAATCATTATCGACATGAAGAAGAACGTGGGCTATGCCATTTTTCACAAAATGCTTTCTTTATGCATCTGTTACTATTCGTATTTTTCTTCATAGTAACGTTCCGGCCACCATGTTACTAATCGTTCTTTCAAGGGGAGTTTGTATGTTGAAATCACCTTGGCCTGCTGAGAGGTACCAGGGGATCTTCAGTGTATTGACTACACGAGACGTTGAGAGTTCGTTCGTTGGTACTACATAGACTATATTTCTCTGTAGACAAGCTTGACAGTTGCCATCGCCCAAGATACACTTCTATCATAGTCTAAATGTCTTGGGTCCGCCGTGTTCCTCTCTCAATGTTCCAAAATTTCTTGTATTGTTTTTGAATGGGATTTTAAATGTTATCTTTAAGGCGTGGCTTGGATCATACGATAGACATGAATAAAAGATAAAATGATACATCCAATCATAAACATCGATGCAGGTCTTGATGTTAAATTGACAGGTTCCCTTTAATTTGCAAACGTAATTGACTACCTTCATAATTCTTAATATAATACAAATATTCCAGACTTCCGTAAACATCCTTGTAAAACGTAATTAGAGTTATTGTGCGTTAGTCTCAAATATGGTTTATACGGAAATCAACTTATATTTGAGATCTTGATGTTTTAATAAACCATTTTACTGGTGTCGATGACTGCTAGGTTCATTAACCTTTGTGTGGGACAAAATATCTCTGTAACACATCTTAGGGCGCCATTTCATCACATCTGTGTAATTAGTTTGTTAATACAAAATGTAGACGTTCCAAAAGTTTCTGGCTAGCCTAGTTTCTACCTACTTCATTAGCATTTTGTATCATACAGTGTTCTAAACTCATATAGCAAGCACACTCATTTGACGTGCGTTTGTTGAACAAGTGCAGACAGAAAAGTTTGCCATGCTACAACTTGGATGCAGATATTAATTGTGACCATAGCCCCGTACGGTTGTTAATTAAGACATTCGCTTTGTAAAGACTAAGCCTCCTAGAAGATAACAGAAAATGATTCGTATCCCCTTCGTTATATGAGTGTCTTTCTTATGAAAGACGCCTTTGTTCAGAAATTTGCCTCATCTCCGATATAAAATTACAATTAAATTTTCGTAAAATTGCATGTAGAACTTTGTGTGGTCTTGTCACACATCATAACAGAGTATTCCGAATAATCAATTTACAATGACAGGATTACTGTAAGTTTCCAATGTTATGACCCATGCATTGTTCTTAGACTGGCAGTAGAGGGATCAATTATCCCGTATGCACTTTATGAGGACACGGGACTCCATAATTTCTTGCGTCCGTTCATTCAGTAAACTATTGATGGCGTCTAAATTTACTTTCCCCTTGAATAAGATGCGATGTGACATAACGTAAAAATAATACAGAAAATAGACATTTGGCTTATTTTCATGTTTTAAGGGCTTTAGTAATCTCGTAATAGGTTCTGGGACTTCCTGTAGACTGAAAAACTTCTCGAATTAGATGAAATTATGACACATCAGGCACAAGACCACTAATTAATTCCCCATAGGCCACCACAGTAGCGTTGAGCTCGATTTTCCTATTATAAAACATTCAGCGGCACGAATCCTCTTAACAGGTGATAGGTCAATGTCAGCTTGACTACTGATGAATTTTTCGTGTGGGCAAGTCCACGGAAATTTTGATATAGCGATGAAAATAGCGCCCTCAGTGGTGTTTTTGAGAAAATTCAGGCTTATTGTTATGATTTCTATGGCCTCTAGAACTCCTCATATTACCACTGAATGCTTCTGCCATTATTCACAACAGTCTGCATTTCGATTCAGGCAGAAAAATATCTTTAAAAAAATTCTTGACATTGAAGTTCAAACTAAACGAGCATCCATGCAGGTATTAAAACATCAAGGTCTGCACTATTTTCAGGACTCGAAATTAGCGGTAGTCCCGCGTCCACTGACTACCATCTTTTCTCTGGGGATACCAAAATTCATGAAATGGTAGCCTACACGGACTACCAAAGCTTGGGACCTGAAATTCAGTCAGTACTTGGCATGACCATGTCCGGCCTGTCACTTTGGAACCAGCTAAATGCAGTCAAACCCAACTAGACATAGAAAGGCCAGACTATGACTTTGTAATGCAAGTAACGAAGACGACCGTGCGGTGGAACTTTGCAACAAAGTTTCTATATCTGAACTGCCTTACTTGAATGACAGGCACAGAAAATGATGGACAATGAAAATGTATTTTCGTAACGGTCGCATTTTCATCATAATGTATCAATCACAATTACATAGAAATTATGCCTGGTCCCTACAGAAAGCCCATGATCTATTTTTAGCCCTGCTACAGTATGTCTCAGTGCTGAGAAGGTCGTGTCGTTGTCATGACGACAATCAAAATTTGCATAATGTCCGTTTTACCTGTTTCCTAAGGTATTAAAGGTGTGCAATATTCACATCAAATGACTAGAAAATTCACTTCATGGGCAGAATCTTGGAAAATAGCGTTTTCTTGTCTGGTTAACGAAACAAGATTTCCCTGAACTAAAAATGCATGGGCTACCAGTCTTTGTCACTTGGCTACCAACTTCAGAAAATGGTAGCCTAAGTGGATTACCAGGGGAAAAGGTTAATTTCGAGCCCTGATTTTTCTTCCAAACTATCTTCGTGGGTGGGCTTGTGCCATCAGTGAGCGTTGCAGATTGCGGACATTTACATTTCTATCCGACTAACTCTATTTGACGATATCATGAAATCATTTTTGTTTTTCAAAGTAAACATTTCCGATTGTCATATTTTAATTTGGCGTGCTCCACCATGTTTTGTCTATCTAAGATAGAACAACCATTCAAACTGAAAAAGCATAATTTTACTCTCGAATTTTGCGAAGGCAAACTTTACAACAATGTGAATGTAAACTGTAGCTCTATCACATAAAAAGAACCGAAAGTTCCTAACTCTACTCACATTTTCGCCGACCTCAACACAACATTTTTGTCAACAGATATTATTATGACTGCGAAATTTCTTTCAGCATCGATCCGCAGGATTTGATAGCCTTTGAACTTTTGGTCGACCATTTAGATAGTTTAGTATTGTAAACATATCATGCCACACTACACTAAAATTACAATTGGCAGTTAGTTCGAGTGAAAACTTGCTATACGGTAATAGTGATGTCGCTTCATAGACTTTGTGGTATAATTTCAACTGTTGCAAAGTACTGAAGCCACATTAGTATTGCTCAGTTTCTAAAATTTTCATGTCACATGGGAGATTTTCCTATAAAAAATCCAAAAGCTAAGGCTCGCGCACGGGAATCTCTTGAAAATTTAAAATCAGCCTAGTTAGAGGTTTCCCTTTCAATGCAAAGCGTTCTTCATCAGTTGGCCAAATGTAAAATGCAAATGTCTTGCATCAGTATTATTACTTGTTTTGGTGCTGTAGGAAGCAAGAGATTACTCTGCATTTTTGACCAGGAGATTTCCTTTAATTTGGAAACATCAAACATATATATATTGTATACCAAGTAATACGGTCGCTATAATAAGAAAACTGACTTGGTGACGTGTGAAAAATTTCTTTGAAAATTATTCAAAAAATTCATTCGCATGGCAAAATTTTGATGCTTTACAGTGGTGTACTGACCACTCCACATACATATTCTCTACTAGTGGCGGCACCCAATATCAAGGAGCAACTTTCGGAGAAGGCACAGGACATATATGGCTGGATGATGTAGCTTGCTCTGGAACTGAAAGCCATTTGAGTCACTGTGGTAATGCAGGTTGGGGTACTCACAACTGTCAGCACAGCGAAGATGTCGGCGTTGCCTGTCATGGCCCTCCACCTGAGAAAGGTGTTGATATTCGTCTAGTCGGCGGTGCAAATCAATATGAAGGCCGAGTTGAGATATTCTACTCAAATCAATGGGGTACTGTTTGTGATGGAAACTTTGATGATGCTGACGCATCTGTTGTCTGTGGACAACTGGAATACGGGTAGGAATTGTTTTAACAAACTATAAACAAAAAAACTAGCATGGCTGAGAGCGAGTAAGTACACAGATGTACAACTACAAAAACAAAATTCAAAATAGCTCAAAATGGTTTCTTTTCTGCTTTTATTTCAATTAATCTTATTTCGAAAAAGCCGTCTCCGATTAGCAAAAACGTAAAATGGCACTGTTTTATACAATTGCAGTGGAGGTTCCATGCGTACATCGTCTGTTTTTGGAGAAGGTTCAGGATCGATATGGTTGGACGGTCTTGGTTGCACTGGAAGTGAAAGTACATTGAGTGCCTGCAGCAACACAGGATGGTTTGCATACTCCTGTGTACATAGTCAAGATGTCGGTGTCGTCTGTCAAGGCCCACAGCCAGAAGGAGAAGATGTGATTCGTCTAATTGGCGGTTCTACCCACTATGAAGGTCGCGTCGAAGTGTTTTACTCAAATCGATGGGGTACTGTTTGTGATGATAGCTTTGAAGATATTGATGCTGCTGTGGTCTGTCGACAACTTGGATACAGGTATATTGAAGAATCATGCATTTAGGGAAATAGTGTTGGCTGTTTGCATAGACTGACGCTGCGACATTACCTTTGGAAATATGTTATATATGTCTTTAAAAGTCTGTGAATGTGAATCAATAATTGAAAGGAACGGGAACATCAAAAGATTAACCATTGCATTAGACATAACAGTCTGCTTCAAAACAATGTTATTTCCATGTGGTTGAAAAACAAAACAGCAAAAAAACCCGGCGAAAAAAACGACAGAACAAAAGCGCTCGACGAACCCAGACTTCAAAAAAGGTGGTACATATACTCAATCAAAGCGGTGAAACCATCGAGAAACCGAGTTTCAGGAAGCAAGAGGGACTCTCCGTACCAAGAGCAAAACTACCCAATGTATAACGTTTTAATTCTTATTGTTGTCTCGAAAAAATCAATTTCATAGTTTTTAAACCGAAAATAAATTCCAATATTATAATTTAGGTATTTTATTGATATTTCTCGTGACATTTATACATTCCTTTCCAACAGTGGTGGTAGCCAGTATCAAGCAGCACATTTTGGGGAAGGTACAGGGCAAATATGGCTTGACGATGTATCTTGTAGTGGAGGTGAAACTCGTCTAGATGAATGCGGTAATGCAGGTTTGGGTACTAACAACTGTCAACACAGTGAAGATGTCGGTGTCGCCTGTCATGGCCCTCCACCCGAGGGGGATGTCGAAATTCGCCTTGTGGGTGGTGCCAATCAATACGAAGGTCGCGTTGAGGTATTGTATTCAAACCAATGGGGTACTGTTTGTGGTGGAAACTTTGACAATGACGATGCCTCTGTTGTGTGTGGACAATTAGGATACGGGTAAGAATTGTTATTGATAAAATTGTTGCCAATATAAGAAAGTAATATAGCTAATTGCAATTTAGCGAACAGACGTACTACAACGTACACAATATTGAAAGAACCCTGAAGAGTTTCCTTTCTACTATTTCAATATATCTCATTTCGAAACTGAACTCTCAGATTGGTTTAAAGGTAACTCAAATGAAACTGTTATCACACTTGCAGTGGAGGTTCCATGCGTACATCGTCTGTTTTTGGAGAAGGGTCAGGACCAATATGGTTGAACGGCCTTGGTTGCACTGGAAGCGAAAGTGCGTTGAGTAACTGCAGTAACACAGGATGGTTTGAATACTCTTGTGAGCATGATCAAGATGTCGGCGTTGTTTGTGAAGGACCACCACAAGAAGGGGGAGATGCGATCCGCCTAGTGGGCGGTACCTCTAAGTATGAAGGCCGCGTCGAAGTATTTTACTCAAACCGATGGGGTACTGTTTGTGATGATAGCTTTGAAGATATTGATGCTGCTGTGGTCTGTCGGCAACTTGGATATAGGTATTTTGAAAATAAATATATTTCGGAAAATAATTTGTCACTTGTATGTATAGATTGAAGTTGAGAATTGAACATTTAACATAACAAGAAAGAATATTTTTGTTTCGGAAATGTCTTAGAAAATCTGTGAATGAGTACCAATAAGTAAAAGGAAAGGCACGTCAAAAACATTCACAATTAGGTTACATGTTAACACCTTCATTAATAAAGACTCTTCCGCCATGATTAAAGCCCCAATAACTGCTAATTTCATGCATTATTTTCATGATTTTATTTTCAAACTCAAGTTGGTTGATGGAAATATGCTAACTGAAGGACGTGTATTGAAGTATCACTGCTTGCTGATTTTGACCATACCTATACGTTTTTACAGGCTTAATAATAATAAACGGGTGCCGTACCCATAAAATGGCTCCCCCACGGGAAATTACAAAAAAAACAGTATTTCCTGAACATACACATCGTGATCATACCAGAAACAAGCATGATACCATTTACTTGAATGCACAACACACGATGGCCAACATTTTTTGTTGTAATCCTTATTTTATCTGTCATATGATTCGTTTTTGAAAATGGCGGGAAATTGACGTTAAAACCTCTGAATTTACATGCCACTTTTGACATTCATGACAGTGTTATACACTTTTTCAGTCTTTAATGGGTCCTATTCAAAGAAACCTCTTGGAAAACTAAGGATATTTTGAGATCGGTTTATTAAACATTCGCAGCTATTGGGGCTTTACTAGTGCAACGACCTTTGCAGTGCCCTGCGTCATCACTCGAAAGATATGAATGGCTTTTTTAAGAATGTTTCATTATCATTATTGTCTTTATGTGTCCATGAACAGATCCCAAACACAAACGTCAGGCGAACTCCTTGTGATCTCTGATGTGATATGCTCTCTTTCCTGGTCATTTAATGCGCGTGTTTTCGGGACAATCGACGAATGAAAGTGTATGTTCTAAACGTTGACTACGGGCACTCTGTTGATGTAAATTAATAGAATGAATTGAGTACCAATGATTATGTTTAAGCAAGGATATACATTGGCTTGCAATAAAATAAGCTTATATAAACTTGATGTTGACAGATAACCGTTTAAGAACAATGGTAACAGAATGTCATTCATATTGAAATACCAACGATAGAACGTATGTATATGAATATTAGATAGACATAAGGGAAAGACCATGTTACAGCTTTTTTCCGGGAGTTAATTCAAAAATGAAATCTACACGTTACAGTTGTTGATAATTTCAGTGATACTTCTTTACAGCATTTCAAAATTTATTCCTTAACTACAGTGGCGGCACTAAATATCATGCTGCACATTTTGGAGCAGGTACCGGAGAAATATGGCTGGACGATGTGGTTTGTGACGGAAGTGAATCTCGTTTAGGTGACTGCAGTAATGCAGGTTTGGGTATTAATAACTGTCAACACAGTGAAGATGTTGGAGTTTCCTGTCATGGGCCTCCGCCGAAAGGAAATGTTGAAATTCAACTAGTCGATGGTGCTAATCAATATGAAGGTCGAGTTGAAGTATTTTACTCAAAGCATTGGGGTACTATTTGTGATGGAAGCTTCGATGATATTGATGCCTCTGTTGTGTGTGGACAATTAGGATACGGGTAAGAATTATTTTCAAGGGATTGTTATCAAGACAATAAATACTAAGATGACTGAATGCATTACAGTAAGCAGATGTACAAGAAAGTACACGAATTGAAATAACTGAAAATCGGGTTTTCTTTTCTCTTGTTACAATATTTCTGAGGTCAAAATCGTCCTCTCTGATGAGTAAAACGCTACTTAAGTGAAGCTGTTGTCTGACTTGCAGTGGAGGATCCATGCGTACATCGTCTGCGTTTGGAGAAGGGTCAGGACCAATATGGTTAAACGGCCTTGGTTGCACTGGGAGTGAAAGTAAAATAAGCGACTGCAGTAATACAGGCTGGTTTGACAACTCTTGTACACATAGCCAAGATGTTGGTGTCGTCTGTCAAGGCCCACGGCCAGAAGGAGGAGACGTTATTCGCCTAGTGGGCGGTACCTCTCAGTATGAAGGTCGCGTCGAAGTATTTTACTCAAACCGATGGGGGACTGTTTGTGATGATGGCTTTGAAGATGTTGATGCAGCCGTGGTATGTCGAGAACTTGGATACAGGTATTCCATACTTTAAAAGTAATTCTTGTGAGGTAATGGCTGCTTTTTAAGCA
>LD344541.1:41984-53684 GCA_001465055.1 Ptychodera flava | reverse complement strand
TTGATTGATTGATTGATTGATTGATTGATTGATTGATTGATTGATTGATTGATTGATTGATTGATTGATTGATTTGATCCAAAGCGTACAAAACTATTGCATCTATCCTCATCGATCAATAAAATTGTGAGAGATACTGGATTGTGGGAAATTTCCATATAATCAGTGAAAATCTTCACCTGAATAACCAACAGACTATTTTAGCTTCAGTTGTGCACATATCCTGACTAGTTGTACTACTTAGAAATTTGCAAAATAATCAAATTGGTCGCGAGTATGGCGACCCAAGTGGCACTTTAAAAAATCCTACACCCCAAAAATATTTAAAATGCTTCTCTCCGTATACTCAATATTTCTGTATTTCTTGGTTCACAGCAAATCTTCCAATGCTCCCCTTGGTTGGCATATTCCAGCCACATTCACTGAATTTTATAATGCATTGCTCTGGTGCTCACCGTCGACCAAAACTTTTGTATTTTCAAACAGAATCATTTTCCTACAGCAAAACAACATTTTGAACACCGTCAGATTACAAAAAATGCCAGAGGGTATGGCCATATTGGGGTACTAAATGTTGTAAATTTACAAGAAAGGTATCCGCTGCTCTATGATGAGGGAGACACAAAGTAAACTTCAAGTGCCTTGTTCTGTGACGTAATTGATGCAGCCATGTCAGTTCCAAGCACAATCCTATTGAGTGGATGCACTGCCACCAAACAGTGATTAAGTACAACAAATTACGCGCGATTCTACATTGATTTGTAGCATTCAAGTTTTCCTGTCTATAGACCTTTTCTGACAACATGCCATTAAATGTCTGAAATAACTTTAGTCATCACATTTATGTTTTAACAGTACTGTTAAATAACAGTAATAGTACTTTTATTGGGGTTATTTATTCCTTACCATTCAACATGGGTTCACCTTCCCGACTTCTGACTGAAAAAATCCTGCAAGCATGACATTCTCGAGAACTGACCACATGATTCGTTTGTACGAAAAATGTGAAAAATGGTTGTAATTTCTTATTGTTAATAATTGAATCTCAAATTGTCTTACAGAGGTGGTATCCCATATCAAGCTGCTCGATTTGGAGAAGGTACAGGACAGATATGGCTGGACGATGTAGCTTGTACTGGAGATGAAAGTCATTTGAGTAACTGTGGTAATGCAGGTTGGGGTACTCACAATTGTGGACACAATGAGGATGTTGGCGTTGCCTGTAAGGGTCTCACGCCAGAAGAGGGAGTTGAAATTCGCTTGGTAGGAGGTGCCAATCAATATGAAGGCCGCGTTGAAGTGTTTTACTCAAACCAATGGGGTACTGTTTGCAATGGAGGCTTTGATGATGTTGATGCAACTGTAGTGTGTGGACAATTAGGATACGGGTAATAATGCATATGCATAAGAAAGATTTTAATAAAAGATGATATCAAACTTATCGATCACGACAATGTGATATAGAGGCATATACAGGCATATACATTAAGGTGGAATACTCCTCGAGGACAGATAAAACAAGTCGTTTCTAATCTTCCTCTTTTCGGGGGTGGCATTGTTAAACTCGTGGAGTAGGAAACATTTCCACATTCTTAGTTTTTCAAAAATCGAAAATGTAATTCTTTTCTCTACAGTTATTACATAAATGACTGAGATTTTGAAGTTCAAATATAGCCAAATATTTGGCGATTTGCTTCTCTAATTCCAAACTTTGTGCGGTAGCCCCTGATGTTTATTTTTTATTTGATAAGAGAATGGCTTCAAACTTCATTGAGGAAAGTTTGAGCAAAAACTTAAGTCTTTCACTTTCGAAGCGTGTACTACCTTAAATTCAATAAAATTTTCAATATTTATTCTTTTGTTTAATATTTTCTATCATATTACTTATGATCAACATATCGTCTGCAGCTTCAGTGGCACGTAAGGTGTGACAATGACTATATCATTGGTTTTGCAGTGTAGGCTCCGTGATTACATCCTCTGACTTCGGAGAAGGTTCAGGACCGATATGGCTCAATGATGTGGCCTGTACTGGAAGTGAAAAGGATCTAAGTATCTGTGGTAATTCAGGCTGGAGTATATACAACTGTGACCATAGTCAAGACGTTGGTGTTGTCTGTCAAGGCCCACCGCCCAAAGGAGGTGCTGTCATCCGCCTAATTGATGGTTCTTCCCGGTATGAAGGTCGTGTGGAGGTATTTTACTCAAACCGATGGGGTACTGTTTGTGATGATAGCTTTGAAGACGTTGATGCATCTGTAGTGTGCCGACAATTGGGATACAGGTATGAAATTGAATTTTCAAATCAACACTCCTGTGTAATAAATATCCTCTTTATAGACAGAAGGGAGTAAGGAAACACATTACACATGTATCACCACGGCATTCATAAGAATTTATCATCCTTTAATGGCTATAAATGTAAAACTTTCTTCTTGTGCGCAAAACGACGTTCAGTGATATTCAGGATGACTGTCATGTTGTAATAAAAAACGCTTTCGCTTTTCGTAGTATTAAAATCTAAATACATTATTCATTCTCAGTGGTGGTACCAGATACCAGGCAGCACATTTTGGAGAAGGTACAGGACAAATATGGCTAGATGATGTATCTTGTAATGGAGATGAAAATCACTTGGGTGCCTGCGGAAGTGCTGGTTGGGGCAAACACAACTGTGGACATAATGAAGATGTTGGGGTTTCCTGTCAAGCGCCCGTACCAATTCGATTGGTGGGTGGTTCCAACGAGTATGAAGGCCGTGTAGAAGTGTTTTACTCAAACCAGTGGGGTACTGTTTGTGATGATGACTTTGAAGATATTGATGCCACCGTGGTTTGTCGAGAGCTTGGTTACAGGTATCTACCTTTGTAATAAAAACAGCCATGTGAAACCATAATGCCTTGTCCCAGAAAGGGACACAGTAGAAGGAGAAATAACACCACAGCAGCACTGCTTACCACGACATCTTAATCATGCGAAAAGTGACACTTGTGTCACTTGAGATTTTTTGAATGAATGTGCCCATAATGTTGAATACTAATGTTGGTTTAGCCCTTCATTGGTCTTGATTGATTGAGCTTATGGCGTACTGTTTGCCCGTTCATCCGGAATCATTTCTCAGACCTGCCTTCGCCAATTTTATTCAACTTTGCCTCAATGGCAATTTGTTATAAGTATTATTATCAAGTCACTTTTGTTAGCAATAAGGAAGCCTTCAGGTACTATGAGGGGGTGGGCCGTGGGAAATTGAGGGTAGTTCACCATGTAAAATGTGATCCTCCCCCTGATGCCCCTTTCTAGAATGTGACCCTACAACCTCCAAAATTACAGGGGAAGGCTAGTGTTTTTGTGCAGTTGGTCGCAATTATTTTGCGCAAGCATTTTTTTGGAGGGTGGTGAAATTTCTTGTATGCCTTTGGGGAGAGTCACCATTTTTGGCAACTATTAGAAGCCAAGATGCGGCTGATTTAGTGCTTTGTCCATAAAAAAATATCAAATCATAATATTAATACATTGGAACCTATTAAGCCAACTAAAAATTATCCCTTAAAAAACTTAGCCTTATCTGTACTTTTATATATGTTTGATACTTTATGTAAATGTACTTTGCTTGAAGAGGGAAGGAAGTGGGAGGTAAAAAGTGCCTGTGAGTACAAGAAATTTTATTTATAGACGTTGGATAATTGATAAGAATTGGATGAATGAATTGACAAGAGTGTACTTGCTTAGAATAGGGTGGTTACAAGTGCAAGAAATTTGTACAAGAACCTTTTTTTTGAACTTTCACTGAAAATGTGGATCCACTACACATGGGAGTCTATGAGGAAACTATGAACAATTTTGTCACTCAATTGTTGTCATCAGGAGAAATTTCGAAGACCTGCTTTGGCTGGGTTCGTTAAAACGTCCCACCAATGCCATGCATGATAACAAACAGGACGTGAATTTCTTATGCAAAATGATCCAGATAGTCTCCAGGTGGCCAATTCGTAGGAATTTGTAATGTCTGGAGCCTTCACACCGATGTCTCAAGGCTAATTTGGTCCCATTTGACAAACTGCAATGCACGAATATCAATGCATTTTGCATAAAAATTTTAAGTGCTGACCAGTGGACATTTTCGAAGTCCCGAGCAACCATACCGATTTCGTTTTATCTTGACATGAGTACAACACTCAGCTGCATAGACATGCCTATTTATAGTCTTTGTTTTCCTGTCCAATATGGCTACCCGAAAGCCATTTCAAATGACACTTTTAATGACAAGAAATTTCACATAGATATGAAAAATTTTAATAAATTTCTTGGTAAAAAAGACATTGTGCCATATACAATATCCTTACACATATATGTCACTTCGTTCCAATATACGATTACAGATGGCTGTCTGACAGCCATTCTTTTGAGGATTAATCATAATCAGAACCACTTCACGTCAAGTGTTTTAATTCAGAAATTGTACAAGTATAGTATACATTAGTTAGTTTGACAATAACAATAATGAACACCTTAGATCAACATTCTATGACAATTGATTTTAAAGTTTAGCTATAGGGTGTCAACATATACATTGCTCATACACACTCGTCCAAAGAATTTTTGAAAGACTTTAATCCATATTTTGTCAACAACTTTAAATTCATGTGGAAAACCAGTGGGGACTCTATCATTAATGATGAATTTCTCTTATTTACTCGTGAACGTGATTGAATAAGCTACATAAAATTCATAATACCGAAACGCGTATTATTTACTCTCAGGAGCGGCACTCAATATCAGGCTGCACATTTCGGCGAAGGGACAGGTCCAATATGGCTGGACGACGTAGCTTGTACTGGAGCTGAAAGTCGTTTAACGGCCTGTGGTAACAAAGGTTGGAATACTCACGATTGTAATCACAACGAAGATGTCGGCGTGTCCTGTCAGGCTCCGCTGGGAAAAGGTGCAATTCGCTTAGTAGGCGGTTCAAACCAATATGAAGGCCGCGTTGAAGTGTTTTACGCAAACCAGTGGGGTACTGTTTGCGATGATAAATTCGAAGACACTGACGCGACTGTGGTCTGTCGACAACTGGGGTACAGGTATCTAATTTTACTTGAAAATCAATGAATTTTTGAAGATGGTAAGATATGCTTGAAAAAGAAACGTCTGCGGTAGAAACGATTGTGATAGCAATTAACTTATAACAATATGCCTATGTTCCTACGTTTACGTCCGCACTTCTCCCTCCGACAGTTTTGTGAAAACGTCCAGACAATGAAAGTATTACAATAACGTTTTGTTGCATATCTATCTATTGGTGAAGGGCTTTACCTATCACTGCACTACCATAACGTATTCCCCTGCCTTTTTGCTCATCGCTTCTTATTTACATTAATGGTGTATTATTTTTTAACAGGGGCGGCACTCAATATCAAGCAGCACATTTTGGACAAGGCACAGGGCAAATATGGCTGGACGATGTAGCTTGTACTGGAGGTGAAAGTGGTTTGAGTGACTGCCGTACTTCAGGTTGGGGTATTCACAACTGTGGGCATGGTGAAGATGTTGGCGTATCATGTGAAGGTTTGTAACTGTCACCTCAAGCATTTTTTTCAGTTCGGGAAGTGATGGCAGAGTTATTGACAAGGTGTTTAACCATTTGAGAGTGAAGACTTGTTACTACTGACAAGTGACAGGCAAAAATTAGGTAAACTTAATAACAGTTCACTCTGCATATCAAGGATTACTTAATAGTTCACTTTCTTTCACTTATTCACACAAGTGAGCCACTGTCGTTCTTATATCTCTACTGTCTGTTTGTGAGTGCGTCTTTCTGTCTGTTGGTTTGATATATGGACTCAAGAACGTCATATTGAATTGGAATCAAACCTCCCACATAGCTATTGTTTTGGAATGGCAAGAACTGATTTGCTTTTTGTTGATGTGACTGTCATACGTTATACTAATTTGCATAACATTTTGTTTAAAAACCAGGTGTTTTCAGACTGACAGTATCATATCTTGTGAATTTTGCTACATGTGTTGATCAAGGAACAATATGGCAAATTTCAGGGCCATGAAGATATTTTATAACAATGACACTGCTCATTTGCATATTTCAAAAGTTCCTGTATGGAATATATATATATATATATATATATATATATATATATATATATATATATATATATATATATATATATATATATATATATATATATATATATGTATCTATCTATCTGTGTGTGTGTGTATTGACTAGACAAAAGTTGATACTTTGAAAATACTTTGATGTACAACATTACCAAAAGTTATTTAGGATTTTCACGTCAGATATTTGCAGATTTGTGAACTTTCCTAATTAGGGGAAATGACTGAAAGGACTTGACCAAAGGTTGATGGAATTGCTACATACATTGATGACATAATGATATTAAAGTTACATATGTCTTTAATAATTTTTACGTCAACTTATTTGTAACTTGCTTATTCAATGAATTTTCTAATTTTGTGAAAGTTAATCGGCAGGACTAGTCCAAAGTTGAGAAAACTTACCAAGTTTATTAATGAGACAATGATGTTGTAGAAGTGAAAGATATTTTGAATTTCCATGTCAGCGAATTGACAATTTACCAAGTAGCTGTC
Organism: Ptychodera flava; assembly: GCA_001465055.1. Taxonomy (NCBI): domain Eukaryota; kingdom Metazoa; phylum Hemichordata; class Enteropneusta; family Ptychoderidae; genus Ptychodera; species Ptychodera flava. The sequence continues at coordinate 47,057 of LD344541.1, read as the reverse complement.
AAATTAAACTTGAAGGATTCAACCAAAGTTTATGAAAGTTGCCTTCCATATTGAAATACAATGATAAAATAGAGAGGAAAAACATTTTGTATTTTCACTCAAGCAAACCGATGTTTTTCAAATTTTATGAACTTTCCCAATTTTTCATGATATACTCGAAGCAATCAACGAAATTTTATGAAACTCGAAAAAACCATCCAAATTTTATGAAACTTTTTGTATACATTAATCAGTGGTGAGAGAAATTTTGCATTTTATCTTCAGCTAACTATTGTTTTGTATATTTATTGAAGTTTTTCCGATATTCAGCTAAAAGGAATCGACCAAAGTTAATAAAACTTGAATTGCTAAGTATGTTGATTGTGCAATCATAACAGAAGCGAAAGATATTTACTTTTGGTGGTTAAGCTACAAAGTAATTTGTATACTTAATGAACTTTCGCAATTATGACCTTTAACTAAAACGACTTTACCAAGACTAAGGAAAGTATCGTGTATGTTGATGATACAATCATAGAACCTAAAGGGTCTATGATAGAATTATATAATAGTAGTGAATATTCATCGTTTATAGCTTACTATAAAATATCGTTCAATATACATATAAGTAATTAGCTAAAATGAAAGTGCTAGATATCTTTCACAGCTTACCATGGTCCCTCCATATACAGTGCGCTGTTATAACATGATTGTATCATCACTTTCTGTAGCAATTGTAATTGCCTTTGGTCAAGTCCTTCAGGTTCTGTATGCAAAATAGTTTACACTTTCACAGAATGCTAATCAATATATTCCATATTTAATGAGTTTTCACAATTAAAGTTGTTATAACATGCTGTCTCGCACATACATATACAGGTGTTTAATAATGGCGGAAAACACCGATACTGAGCTGTCATGAAACAGAACAACAATGCTTATTTAGAATATATGTGATAGAATTATTACCACAGCATATCTGTAGCCTACTTTATCAGTCTGTGTAATTTCGTTCCTTTGAAGCTTTTCCTACTGGCTTTTACTGCAAGTAAATAAACTATCGTAATTTAGTACTTTTAACTCTCTCTCTCTCTCTCTCTCTCTCTCTCTCTCTCTCTCTCTCTCTCTCTCTCTCTCACCCACACACACAAATACACACACACACGTAAGGAAGTGCACAGTTCTATAGCTGTGCAGGCAAGGAAGAAAGGTTTTGGAGTTGGGTCTGCGTCTACCCTAACTGTATGTTATCAAGAGGGATCAATCCTAGTTCCGTATATGATATAAGAAATCAGTATTAAGTAATAAGATTGAAGAGCAGCAGACCGACGAGTAACGATAGCTTTGACAGTAATAATATGTGCTTTTGATGGTGTGCATTTATGACATGTATACAATATACAATACCATACGATAATACTTTGGATTCGATAAATCTGTATTCAACGCCGAACTTTCATTATTTTAGGTATTCTCATGCTCATCAACATCATCGTTTTGTAATTGTTTTAAGAGGGACAGAAACTGTGTTTAATTAGCGAAACGTTCTATCTACAGCTCCACCCACTATGCTACCACCACTAAAAACTGAAGAACCAACAACACGTGAGTCTATGTTTATTTGTTTCTCAAGCTTCAGCATATTATTACAGTGCAATGCATATATACACATGTATGTATGTATGTATGTATGTATGTATGTATGTATGTATGTATGTATGTATTTGTTATTTGTTCACCTATCTATCTGCGAGTCTCTGTATTATATATAGTATCTAAGCTTATCTATCTATCTATCTATCTATCTATCTATCTATCTATCTATCTATCTACTACCTTCCATTCACTCTGGACATTTACGTATCATATATATATATATATATATATATATATATATATATATAAAATTATATATATATAAAATTATATATATATATATATATATATATATATATATATATATATATATATTGCATCTACGTACGACTGTAGGTTTGAGCGAAAACGACTTTTCGTAGATATTTTGCAGCTTGTCAGTATGACAACGATACATTTTGCCATTCTACTTAAAGGCAATGACTTTACATAATTGTGGTCATGGTCATTTTAATCTCTATGGTTATGCTTTAACACCTCTTATTGTCTAACCTGTGTTACCACGCAATCTGTTTATTAAAGTTTTTTGCTTTAAATATCTGGCTGCACCGACGACAGCTGCACCGACGACAGCTGCACCAACGACAGCTGCACCGACGACAGCTGCACCAACGACTGATGCACCGACAACAGAGGCACAAACAACACTCGCTCCAACCACTCTGTTAAGAACTTCCGCGCCCGAAGGTGAGTACCCCAAATCACATATTTGTATTTCGTTTTTCAACGAAGACAATAACTTTTCTTTGTTCATTAAAGTAACATATCAGATACAGAAAAATATATAATATATCATAGCAAAATGAACACCACAATCTTATAGTGTCTCTTTTATACTTTAATCGTCCCGTTTGCGCTGGTGACTGAATCACACGTGGCGACGTGGCCAGACCAGGACAATGACTTGAAAAATGTTATGTGGGAGAAACTTACGATGTTTTCTGGAGAGTCAATTTCATAATTCTCTCATTTGTCTTTGGTCCGTAACCGTTTCAGCAAATGATCGCCAGTACACTAGAACCTCTTTAGCTGTAGTTTTTCATTTTAATTTACCCATACAAACCATCCAATCTTGTGAGAGATGTTTTGGATTTTGTTATTCAGCTTATGCCGTATTGGGTCTTTGAAAATACCGGTATTCTAATCTCTGGTGCTGAATTTGGTTGATTAAATTCACGCGCTTTATAAGTACATATATGCGACTGCCAAAATTGAGTTGCTGCTCGAAAATAAGTGTTGTTTTTTAAATTTAAGTAACATTTGTCAACAATGCTTGAACAAAGTTCCGTGGTTGCACTTCGGTAAGGAGTTTTACATAAAGTTGCATTTTATTTCAAAAAATGTCATCGAAAAATAAATGCAAAAACATACAGCTTCTTTGGCTTAAGCAATTGTGGTTACGCTTATAGAACGAATATATTTTCGTCTGATGTTTTCTTTCGCAGTCATTTCGTGGTTCACCGAGTGACGAAGTAAAACACTACATATTTCATTAAAATTTAATTTGTTTAATTAATGCACAGATTTTTGGCAAGTCTACGTATACTATAACGTTTGGATTATTTTCCCTTTTAATCGATTGATTTAATATTTTAAAGTGATGTATAATGTATTATGCTATATCATAAGTTTTCTTTCTCTTTTCTGTATTCAGCCACTGTTATCCCAACTTTGGCAGGTGAGAATACCTTTTGCATTATCTCAGTTCTTTTCATAACAGTAGTCGCAGTAATAAGTAGTACACTATACTCTTATGGTCTTCACAACAGCTATATGCAGTGTCGGTCACGTGCAGACTGTGGACAGGACAATGCACAAAACTGATGATATAGTCTCGGATTCTAAAAGACCTTATACTCAAATTAAAGCATTCACACATCCATTGGAAGGAGGCTTTGAATCAAAGCTCTATGGCAGAAATGGAACAAAGTTTCGGAAAAGGTGCTACAAAAATTCAAGCTGAAATTCGAAATAGTTCGGCAAGTTGCCTAATGTTGAGTATTTGAATCTCTATGTAATCAGTTGTGCGACTTTTTCGTTGTAACTATCTAGATAAGATGTTTTAAATCTTACCAGTGCCGTGTCATTAGGTAACCAATATCGCTGTCCACAAGAATTGCTGATATTGCACAGTTTGCGATCATTAACAATTAGAGATGTATATTTGAAAGGTCTTTATAGACTTGATGAGATATGTAACATACATTGAAAATACAACGATCTAATAGTGTTGAAGGCCATTTATCAATTTCATGTCATTTATCTTCTAATTTGCATATTTCATTAGGGGCCCAAGCCGACCGGCTGGGACCCTATTGTTATTGCTCAAGTTCTACTACTTCCTCTTCTTTAGGGGCCCAAGCCGACCGGCTGGGACCCTATTGTTATTGCTCAAGTTCTACTGACTTCCTCTTCTTCTTCTTCTGCCGTTTCTTTGCTCACCTAGATCTCTCGAACGGCTGAACGAAAACTTCTCAAACTTGCAGGGCTAATAGGAGCCAATTAGTACTCGTGCACCTGACCCTTGAAATTTTGATTGGTCACGTGACCTGGCGGCCATTTTAGATTTTCCAAAAACCTAAAGATGGCTTCTCCAGAAGACGTAGGGGTCAAGTGGATTTGAAATTTTTTGTATAGCAAGCATGACCTAAGGTCTTTAGAATTTGCAAATAAAATCGCATGGGGTCACGTGACCTTGGCCGCTATATTGGATATTCTAAAATACTCATTTAATCTTTAAAAATCTTCTTCTCCAGTACCAAAACACCGATTGAGCTCAAATTTTACTCATGTCATCATTACAGTGATCTCTTTCAAGTTTGCAAAAATCATTATGATCGGTCACGTGGTTTGGCCGCCATATTGGATTTTGTGAAATCACAATTTAATCTTTAAAAATCTTCTTCTCAAGAACCGATTCACCGATTGAACTAAAATTTTACATATATCATCTGAAGTGTGATTTCTTCCAAGTTTGCAAAAGGCGTTTGGATCGGTCACGTGGTTTGGCCGCCATATTGGATTTTGTAGAATCACAATTTAGTCTTTAAAAATCTTCCTCTCCAGAACCGATTCACCGATTGAACTAAAATTTTACGTCTATCATCTAAAGTGTGATCTCTTTCAAGTTTGCGAAAGGCGTTTCGATCGGTCACATGGTTTGGCCGCCATATTGGATTTTGCAAAAAATCGTTATTTAATCTTTAAAAATATTCTTCTGCAGAACCGCAACACCGATTATGCTCAAATTTTACTCATGTCATCCTTACAGTGATCTCTTTCAAGTTTGCAAAAAAACATTTCGATCGGTCACGTGGTTTGGCTGCCATATTGGATTTTGTGAAATCACAATTTAATCTTTAAAAATCTTCTACTCCAGGACCGGTTCACCAATTGAACTAAAATTTTACATATATCATCTAAAGTGTGATCTTTTTC
>LD344540.1:60353-71414 GCA_001465055.1 Ptychodera flava | reverse complement strand
GTTCATCTGTACGAAATACTAACCCTGCAGCACAGGTGCAAAATGCACTCCGTAAGTCTCCAGTTCTGTGTACACAAACCCACATATGGTGGTGGATATCTCCGATTCTTTGTGACGGTGTGCACTCTCCTTTCAGAAAACAAAAGTTTCCAATACTAAAGAAAAAAACTTCTATCGTCCATTTATTTTCAAAATATCTGAAGGCTTTGCCTTCCTTATACTCGCTCAATAGTCTTCTCCTCATTCCAACATCCGATTCCCCTCCATGTCTGCTTAGAATAAAAATACAGATGTCATCGAAATATACGGGCGGCCATCTCGTCATGCCATCTCTCTCGTTCATCCAGTCAGTTATCTCCGTTCTCGGATCAGGAAGAGAAATTACTTCACCATTGTCATCGTTTACTTGAAGCAACGCCTTATGATCTAACATCTTCTGTTTCTCAACCTCATACTCCGTTTCCACTATTGGTATTTTCATTTCATTGGCAGAGAAGACGCGAGCTACAAGAGTAGCTTTATTTCCGTCGGTTTTAAGTCCGCGTTTCGTCAAAAAGCACTTTAATGAATCAACTTTCCATGATGGGAAGTATTCCAGCGTTGGACTACACCCGTCCATCTTCCTTCAAATACCTGTTGATGCGTACGAGAAGGTATTGACTCAGTTATCATGTTTCTCAATGATCTCACCAAAGTACAAAGTAAAACCCGTAATATTTCTTGCGCGCAACTAGAATGAGAGGGAAAATGTCTCTCCCGATACGAGAGCGGGTGACGCGTACTCTTTCATATGGCCCTGCTGACAGTGGCGCCGGTACGTTGACCGTGCGCGTCCCGTACCCAAGGGACCCGTAGTAGCACAGCGGAAACAAATTTTCGCGAACGTTCAATTTTTTCCAAATATTTTAAAAATAAAAACACAGCAATGAAAATATAAGTCAACAGATATGAATTCATTAAAATTTTGATGTTTTTACTCGTAATTCTGAAGATTTTGACGTACCAGCTATGCTACGCCGGCATACGTTGTGCGTAGCGCAGTGAAAGTCTACAACTCGCCCGCTTCGCGGGCCGAAAATCGCCGATATCTACAGTTACAAAATATTGCGGTGCTAGCCAATGCACACGAACACTTACCAGAGCTAGTTCTATGCACCAATAGGTGTTTTCTTTTGGTGGCATAAATATGCACTTTGTATTTCAAGCTTTTTCACCCAAAAATCACACCTTTCCGTGTACAGGTATAGGAGTCGTCGTCTGTTTTACCGCACTTCCGGTTAGTATTTTCCCATAATTCCATGCTCCTTCGCGAAAGGCGCAAAGGGTGTATAGAGAAGATGGTACGACTATGTATGTGAACATATGGGCCGTATATAGAGTAATCAGATTATTGTCAGTTTATTCAATCTTCGCTATTGATGAATGGGACCCTACCTACAAGTGTTGGAACATGTTTATGTCAACTATAGGAAGCACAATCCGTGTAATGCCCACTAGTTACGCGAGAATGTATGTCTTTCCGGAGGACGCCCGTCTATCGTAGATGCTTAGCATTTAAATACTACACATATTTAGGTAGTTCGCGCTTCGAAAACGAAAGATCTTCACTTTTGCTCAAACTTTCCTCAAGCAAACTTTCAACATTCTCTTTCAATATCAAGAATATAAATCTGGGTCACCGTGCAAATTTTGGTACTAGAGAATCATATTACCAAATATTTACTGATATTCGAAATTCGAAATGGCCGCCATCCCTGTGTTATCTCTATTGGAGAAAATAAAATTTCAAATTTTCACAGGATTAAGCCAGGTAAAATTTCTCTTACTCCAAGAGCTGCAAATTGGTGGCCAAAACAGATTTTGTAAAGGTTTGAGAGTCTGAATATCTGTCTCCGATGCGCATTCTACGTAACCTTAATTCACCATGCTACAATCTATGCAAATTAAATATAATTTGCAGTTCTTCTAAAGTTCAGTTATAGAGTAATCTCAATGTGTACGGCAACACATGCAGACGACACATAAAGTAAAAAATAATCAATGTTTTGGAATAACACGGAACAGCAAAAAACTCAACTGTGGTCCAGAACAAGTAGAGGGTAAATTTAATTGAACTTTTACACAATAAACACTATGGACACATAAAAATTACAGAGGATTTTTAACCTGTGAAATCTTACGGTTTTCAATTACAACCATCTTGAAATGGTATCCACACAATAAGAATGCTTTGATTGTATACAATAAATACCTATCAAGTTTAAAAAATGAAAAAACAAAAACAAAAAGAAAGTGACAACTTCAAATCATCTGAAGGTCAACTATGAAAGGATTACATATAGTGCCTCTGCAGAGGGTAGTGCATAAAAATGTCCGAGTTGAATGTACCATAAGACCGAATGTTGATAGAAGGCGAATCTGATGTTACCCTCCTTGGAACACGTTATCTACCAGATATATCTTTGACCGTATTGTAGAATAATGATGAAAAAATAGGCAAAGCTAGATTTCGAAAAACCTTTTGTATAGTTTATTGTTTGAGAATGTGATAACTTTCTTGATATTCAATTGATAGTTCCTTCCACAAGACAAATACCTAAATATCACCAGCATAAGAACAGATGTATAAAACTCCGAATACAAGGTGATGTGGGAGACTAATTCTCTATCTACACACATTCATGTATTTAGCTGCACACGCATTTTATGCAGTGAATCATTTTATTTAAACAATGGTTTGTACTTTGTGTAACTACTCCATCGATCCCTGTGAAATCTTTCATGGTAAAAAAGGAATAGGGTTATGGAACTATTGTATTTTCACTTCAAACATAAATTCTTGTCCCAACGCCATAAGCAAAACTGAAAACGATGAAAGGCAAAAACACTTTAGGCACATGTCATATTAGGTTGATCGGGTCATCTGTAACTAATGGCGTACTTACTGAGAAGTATGGCTACCCACAGTTTTGACTAAAACACGTTCAAAATGTCATTTCAAAATTAAGTTAACACTCTGCTTTGAAGAGCTACTCATCAAATATGAGTTATAACACTTCATTTTGCATCTTTATCACTGTTTGATTTCATTGTATATACCACTGTTGTCGTGTTTGATGGTTAGTTTATTTGACATTCTGACTGAAAACTTTTTCCGCAAAACGGCATGCTTTGTATTGTTCATTTACATGCTAAAATTAAACAGACGACCAGAGTTCTTGTAGCTATGTATAAGTACGTCGCAACCTTTGGCATAGTGGGACAAGGAACCTGACGTTCATAGTCTTCGGAAATGGCTCTTGCTCAGCTTCACAAGATTTCCAAGTTTTACTGGTGAAGATTTGGACTAATCAAGTTTGACAACTTAGAGGATAAAGAGTTAAGTTTTTGAAGTATCCGTGTTTCCATACACTATCTCATGAAGATTCACATTGGCTTGCACGAAGTGGTTATGCATCATATTGTTACGCTTAAGTCTAAAGCTTCAGGACCAGTACTTGAATATTACTGACAATTCTAGTCATACCAAGCTATTGAAACGACACGTTTCGTTAAAGGGCACATGACTGTAACAACTGTAAAAATCGATCATTATCATCGTTATATGCTTGCCATCTTCGGATATGTAATCTTAATTCCGTTCGGCAACCGAAGCTCGTGGAGATTGCTTAATGCATAAAACAGCTGTCACAGTGGTGTTTCAATCAGATATTTTAAGTCAAGTTGGTTCATGTTTCCAGTCATAGACTGTCTTTCTCGTGTCAAGTTTCTTTCTCCAACGATTTTTATAGACCAAACCTCTACTTTGTTATAACTTTTTATATTGAAAATGTTTCGATAACTAACTGTGCCAACGAAAAACCAATGAACGAAATATTGATGACCTTCCGCCAGCTGTGACACGCGACGTTAAGCATGTTTTTCCATAAGCTTGCTTAATCTCTTTTGTCCTCGTTTCTGCAATCCCCTTGCTACATGACGAACAATAAACAACACTTTGATGCTTCTAGCACCCAGAAACGTCCCTGGTAAATTAATTTTACCATTATCCAAGTCGGTACAGTTGCACCAAATTATATATCCGTTATCTGTTTATACACACAGTGAGGACAAAGGTGCCAAGCATCTTGTATTATACTTCATTTTAATTCATTTTATCACTCTCCACTACGAGTACCTACAAACGAATTTATGAGTTCATTTTCTTGATAAAGAACAAACCAAGAAAATAGCAGCAAAAAAACCCAAAATAATGTACACATAAAGCATCACAAAACATTTAAATCATATTGGCGAAATCAAACGAAACAACTTTCCAAAATTATGTTTACAATTCTCAAACACGGTCAAAGTTACTGTTACGCACATAAAGGATAGAAAATAATCAAATGAAACCTTTTTCAGTAACTTAAAGACAGTACATACGGTAGATAAAGTTATTATCTTTGCCTTGCACCAAAGCAAGGCGTGTTGAAATTACGCACAAATGTTGTGCTGGTATGTTATAATGGAGGGGGAGTTGGCCATAGTCACAGTCAGAAAATTTAGGATCCCTACTAAAACCTTATTTAACATGCAACAATCCAACAAATAGTTCTAGTCCGCTTGTGAATTTGAGCTTAAATTGATGGCACTCCAAAATCGTAAAACCAGTATAGCAAACAAATGGTGAAGAACATAAACTTTGTTAAAAAGAAGTCTGCTGAATGGTGTACTTAGAACACAGTTGGATTAAAATAGCTTTTGAGTCAGCATGACAATGTCCGGGATGATGCCCTTGTCCGAGGATACTTTCAATGTCAAGTTATCAATTAAAAGTTATTAAAATTCCAAGGATGGTCATTAAACCGCACTTATCTGTACTGAAGGACAGTTCTTACTCAGTAAACTACTCCACACTACTCAACTAATAATAAAGAAAACTTGTAGATTTCTACTGTAATCAATATTGTGAATTTTTCTATAATATTTGCTATCGTCTGCCAAAATTACTATTTGATTTGATTTACTAAAGGGAGGAAACTTAACTATTATGAAGGAATCTAATTATCTGAATATTTAGACCATCTGAAATTACATCACCACGAATGGGATCAGGATACATCGAGGATAAATTGATATCTTTCTCCTTTGGATTGGTAACGTTGAACAATTTACCGTACTGTTATCCATGGTGATATAGCTCGTTAAAGAACAGAGTATGATTCACTTCATTAAAGACTTAAATAAAATCCATGGACGATATCCGCCTGTCACTTGCTGTCTTTAATAAAATGACGAGGTTTGAGCTGTTAATATTCCCTTAATGTCTTTTTTAATTTACAAATTGTAGAATTTGTTGTAAGGTATATGTTATTAGTGGAAACGTTCAAAAATCCTTACTAACCGTTCGTAAAAGGAACCAGTTTAATTATTGACAAGTCCCCTTGTTTGTGTACCCTGTCCGAGGATACTTTAATTGTCAAGTTATCAATTAAAAGTTATTAAAATTCCAAGGATGGTCATTGAACCGCACTTATCTATAGTGAAGGACAGTTCTTACTAAGTAAACTACTCCACACTACTCAATAAATAATAAGAAAACTTGTAGATTTCTACTGTGATCAATATTGTGAATTTTGGTGTAATATTTGCTATCATCTGCCAGAATTACTATTTGATTTGATTACTAGAGGGTAGAAACTTAACTGTATTATGAAGGAATCTAATTATCTGAATATTTAGACCATCTGAAATTACATCAAACGAATGGGATCAGGATACATCGAGGATAAATTGATATCTTCCGCCGTTGGATTGGTAACGTTGAACCATTTACAGTACCATGGTGATAAAGCTCGTTAAAGAACAGAGTATGATTCACTTCATTAAAGACTTCAATAAAATCCATGTACGATATTCGCCTGTCACTTGCTGTCTTTAATAAAATGGCGAGGTTTAAGCTGTTAATTTTCCTTAATATCATTTTAATTTACAAATTGTGGACTCTGATGTATGGTATATGTTATTAGTGGAAACGTTCAAAAATCTTTACTAACCGTTCGTAATAGGAACCAGTTTAATTATTGAAAAGCCCCCTTGTTTGTGTACTGGAATGATGTTGGCTGATTTCCAGGCAGGCTAGACAGCTTTGGTAAGGGGACGTAGATGACAGTTTTCAAAATCGGAGAAATAAAATTTGCGGCACAGTCTGATCGAATGGGGTTATTGAGACCGTCACTACCCTTAGGTGTTTTGATATCCAGACGATCACGTGTTTTCGTCTATCAACTACCAGTAAGTAGACAAAAGCGTGACTGGATATACACATCAAGCATATTTATGAATACAAAGTATCAATAAAGTTTTATCGCCCCTTTATTTAAATACGTTGGAGCGATATTTTGCCTTTGCTCCACGGAAGACAGTAATGGTGCAGTGTGGAGTGTTTTTTATTCTTGCATATTGATATAGACAATGAGTGAAAGTCTAACTACTGTGTTGTTTCTAATTGAATAAGATGTCGAAAAATATAATAACAACGACACTATATAATGGGAAGGTCTGCATATGTTGGTGCTGAAGGAGAATAATGCGTGATGCTCTTCGCAAGAATATTTGTTGTATATTATTTGAGAAGCTCTCTCTCTCTCTCTCTCTCTCTCTCTCTCTCTCTCTCTCTCTCTCTCTGCATCTTAACAAAGCGTCTATAGCACTTGCAAATGAGGTGCTACCTTGATCCAAAGAATATGCACAATGTCCATATAACAGGCATTCGTTTTGTACAGACACGTCTGCTTCATAAAATGATCTTGCTAGGTCAAAGGATTTTGAAAATGTCCAACTAACAACAGATGGCCTGCCTAATTTTGTTTTAAATCGAGTTTCTGATATGTGTGAAAATAACTTCAGAATCACAAATCCTACACACTAAGTATTTCTGACATAGCTTTACATTAACATTAAGTGGTGAAATGTTTATGATCATGTAACTTAAAATCCGGCATTTCGAAATAACGCGTCACAGACAACACTATTCTCTGCGAAATAAAAACATGTGATGGAATTCGAGACGTAAAACCTCTTGTTCGATACAATGAGCCCGGTAATTGAGGAAACGGCGGTGCAAGTATTCAGCTCAGACGTTTGTTGAATGATAATTTCTATAAAAGTCTGCCTTATTGAAATGGTACGACATATAATGCTCGTCATTGATAATACTAAGTGCGTTAGAGGGTCCATCAGATCCGCATAAACAAAACCGTGCAGGCAGTATCCATGATGACAGGAAATTTGGCGAAGCTTCGGCGACTCTACGCTGTACACCACGTCAACCGATTGTATTGATTTGTCGGTTCAAGAATAATATATACGAAAGTGAAGACACAGACGTTAATGGGAAGAACATGGCGAGATACTTCGTCAGAAGAAAATTGGTCTCCATGGTGATATACATGACGCTCCTGACCATGGGTGGACACGGTAAGCCCTGTTGTGGTTGTTACTGTAATACAAAATAATTGTGTCCATTTTCGCAAGCTAATCAGACAATGAAGAGAAAACGCAATATTTAATTGTAATGTTAATGAGCGATAGCTGAGAAAGAGAAAATAAATTACGATATTGAACTCTATAAATAGTACTTGTTTGCAGATGTGTCCTAATCACAGTGATATCATGGACATTTTGGTGATTAGATGGCTTGCACTGTTAAATGACAACGTTGGAGATGAAACGTGCGTTTGTTACAAAATATAGCAGTGTCATTTTCAGATCAAGTTAATGGCAAAAAACATATTGAGGGGTCTCCTTTCGATGCATGACTCTTAACGAGATGTTTAACTTGAAGAAAACATTTTACCAGAAAATGACTAAGAGACGTCTATACAGAAATCGAGAGTCTGACATAATTGAATCATTCGGTTGGATTTTATCTAATTTGTAGAAGTTTAGTAGACATATATACTACAAAACACTGAATAACTTTAACCAAACAAATTCGAAATTTATAATTAACATGTTAGGTTTTTTTGTCCTACCTTCATCCTATACACATTTCTATATTTTCGTGTTTTCATCATACGTGGCTGTTTTGCAAGTTCGGCCTGACACTGGCACTGCTATTTGGTTTCATGGCATGCCTGCGGGTAAATCCCACACATGTGTTCAATTTAATTGGAGTAACTACCTATCAAACCAGCCTTCCATACAAAAATCGTTATTCATCACATGTACTTTAATCAAACACCACAATATCCCTACAATACTTTAAACGGACGGTAATTATATTTAATTCAACAGACACATTTTCTGAAAAAAATGTATGTAAAATACCAGCGTATAAAACCTAGCGAACTTCCAATATGTAATTGCACATAATGCGCAGATGTTAGACTTCATTTTAATGTAACTGCACTTTTTATAACATTAAATCATAATAAATACGGGTCTAAATGTGGCCTACATCCTTCTATTATCATTTTTTTTATTTTCCGACATTTGTCTTTTTTACTGGTCTCTTAAAAGTACACAAAATATTTAAATTTGGGAATGACATATGTAGCTAACTATGAGTGGAAGGTTAAACATATATAAAAAAGACTGCACATGGTTATTTAAAACACCAAAATTAAAACACGGGTTGCTGTTTTATCAATGTTTTGTATACTTGTATGTTAATTTCACATTCACTAATAGTTTTTGTATGTGTACTATACAGTCGTACGCATTTCGCGGGAAAAGAAATATTCTTGAACACCGACAAATTAAAAAAGAATGATCAATTTAGGTTGTTTCTTTCAGGCAAGCTAGTGACTAAATATTTAAAAAGTAAGATGGAATCGTCCACAACGAAGGTCAGTGACAGACTCAATCATCATAGACTGTCCTTCAATGAGAAACAATAACAAAAATTACACCAATCGGTATTTAGCTTATAAAGAAAATCGTGTTCACTAATGCTACGTTCCTAAATAATCTGCCATTTTCTATCTTGTAAACCAATATCACAAGAATCATGGTCTTATTTTGTACAATAAATTCGATGGCATGGAGAACAATAAGACGCGACGAAAAGATGTTTTGAAAATGAAGATTAATAATTAAATACCGTCATTTAATTATCTTTTGCTACGCACCATAACAACATGCATTCCCTTTCATTGTCTTTACGCATGCTTAGTGTGAAACAGATGGCAACCAACACACAATGGATGCCATGCCTGATTTTGAGCAGCTTTCCATATTTATATTTAACGAACCATATTGTACCCGATGTGACGCTCCGTGGATGCCAAGCAAAGCTACGAAAACCTATTTCAAGAAGATTTGACATCGGGTTGTCTTCGGCACAAATATCACCTTAAGCGATTTTCTTCTGTACAGTGATTGTAAGCTAATTTCATAATTGGCGCTTTAATTGGTGAAATTTTCGGCGTGGTTACCACGTTCAATGGTTGGTACTTGAATAGAAAAAATGTTTTTGTCTGAGCAAGTGATCATCACTAGCTCAGATAAACGACATTTCTGTGTGATACATGAGCATAAAATAAGACGTTATCGCTGTGAATTACTATCATTTTTGTCGATTTTGCGTTATACTGAGGTCATCGGTAACTTACAAACTGCTGAAATACTGGTTAGCAATACATGTAACAAAAACACGCTTATAGGAAGCATAGATTATGACAGCGGTGAGGTAATAACTTACTGGTATTTTATAGAAACTCATGGGGAAAGTGTTGCTCTACATTAATGTAAACTGCATAGTTCGCTACCGAATCAAAACATGAGACAATAAAGATTGTGGCATGCAACAACATTTTAGTTCATAGTTTGGCTGTTGGAAGTAAAACGCTTTCTTCTTGACAGCCACATTCCTATCAGGACAGACTCAGCCGGTTTTCGATTAGGTACAGACACAATATATTGGTATGCTGTGAGCACGCGGCTTAACCGGAAAAAATACACCTATCATTGACTCACTTTTTTTAGGAGAGTGGGTCATACACGTCCAAGTATAGTAAACTTTTTTCGGTTTTTTGTCAAACGTTAACTGAACACATAGCAAGAACTCGCGTTAAAGGGATATTGAAGGATTAAATATGATGTAATTGGCATTCTGTTGCGTGTGACTCCTGCCTCAGGCAAACATATTATATTTGTAATAATATATTGCTGAATAACGTTTAGTGCGATACCGTTCACCTATGTTACGTCTGCAATTGTTGCAAATGCTGACCCTGGCATTATACCGTTTACTATTTACGATCTAGAAGGGCAAAAATTGCCAAGGAGAATTTGATATTAAGTCGTACTTTAGAAGGCCTGACTAAATGTAGATCTAATTAGGAAAATTAATCGACCCTAAGTCGATTTTTTTCATAAAGGAACAATTTATCGATGTTAATGACATTAAGCAAACCAGAAAGCTAAAAGGATCTGGTTGCTTGGCAACTATTTCAAGGAAACAGTCTCGGCATACGGATATGTCACAAAAAAACATACAATGATGTTAGCCATAGCGCAATTGATTCAAAAGTGATGGGGGTGTATTATAATAACACCAGGAGGCGGTAGGAATTCTTAAATTTAAGATAATCACAAGACTACAGCATGCTTTACGATTTTACATTTTATGCATAACTGTTCAGTATTTTGTTCTAGGCAATTCTTGTTTAAAAAGAATCTATAGGTTCATAAATACAAATATGGAGAACGGCAACATTAAACATTTATATCAGTAGGACCAAACTGTACACACTGCAAAGCTGATTAGTCGACCTTTAATTGGATATGAGTCAGTGCGCACATTGTCAGAGCATTAATAATATCTACAGTGTTTTTTTACATTGTCAACAACGTCATTAAAGTTGAAGTATCGCAAACGTGTCAATTCATTTGACAAATATCCCATCTGTCTTCACACACAATGCATTCAGTAAATGAGAACACTCATTTTCTGACCAAACGATTAGATAATTAGGTACCATGCATTCGCTTTCGCGTATCATTAACTGACGACTGCCAATGACGAGAAATACGTGTAGAACAACATACATACATTAAGGCGACTCTGAACAT
>LD344540.1:24029-58896 GCA_001465055.1 Ptychodera flava | reverse complement strand
TTTTCCGTTAGTTTTGATTGAAATGATCACTGGCTCATGTTGAATAGCCTGTCAAATAACAGAGAATCGCATATTATTCGGAAACATTACGTGCCCTACAACTAAAAAACATGTGAGTTAACAACGAAAATTTCAATTTTTGTCCGGACAGAAATACAAACTCTGTTGACACGCGGATTGCAACGTAGGCATTCTTCTGCACCTGCGCGAGCCATTCACAGCTATTTCAAAATAAATATTCATTACTTATGCCCGGTACTTACGTCGTAGTCCATTGTCCGAGCACGTTGCGTAGCCAGATGTCTGGCAGTCCAAGACGCAATGTTGTTTTGATCCCGCAATAAACGTGAACTTGTACATCTCGCGTGATCGCGGCGTCACCATATCTGCGTTCTCCCCAGCACACTGAGCATGCCAGACGTCAACAAACGAGCTCGGAAGGGCAACACGTTTGAACAAAAATTAGCAATTTTATATGGCCATAACATCACTAATCATGTTTGTTTCTTCGTAAAACAACATTTTGCAACAGATATGAGCCTTCAACATGGAATTTTCAGAGGTAAAAAATTGTCAAAAGTTACAAATAATGGCTCTTTAATAACGATTGCTTTATTTCCGATTAATTTTTCAGTAAGAAGTCAATCAAACGAAAAGAAAATCATCGATGTGATCCTTGCCGATTATGACAAACGTGTGCGCCCTGTGAGTGTTGATAGCACTGTTACCATGGTGACTCTGGACCTAACTCTTACTCATATTATTGACATGGTAATTATGCATCATGTTTATTAGTTTTCGTGTGCCTGAATGTGATTTTGAAATAGTATGGGCACTTAGAGCTGTTATTCTCAGACTGTTTCCCATCGCAAACAAAGTAAATGATAAAAACAATTTATGCTGTCGCCTCACCATTTGAGATGCATCGCATTTGCATAGAAATACGTGATGTACTCATTTGACCTAACGAGACTGAGATGAAAGTGTTATCTTTTCCTTTAAATGTTTTCCAGGTAAGATTTTATTAGTAATCTCAACCGATATGATATCAGAAAGGTGAAACTGCTTTCAGTACATTTATTCATATTAACTCTTCTGCTACAGTACGTGATTATTTAAGTGTCAGGAAAATCTCTTTCTAAAAGTGTTCAAGTCAATGGGACATGTCGACAAAGCATAGCACATGAGTGGTCTACTACCTTAACAAAAGTAGCAAAGTTCATCTTACAACATCTTGGTGAATTAATTTTGCATCATAACGAGGCTCTGACGTCAATTGTTGACCCCGGGTACCGTCTGTTGCTAGGTGATTAACGCAAGCCAATTTGGCTCCGTGGATAATACAGACACACTCAATTTCGTCCAGAAAATTAATGTAAGAATCGTGTTTACGTCAGATCTATACGTTTGCTTTTAGTTTGGTTAAAGTTTTTACAATGATTACTGTGCATTTTGTTCTCTATTTGGGTAAGAATTCACATCTCACAGCATATCGACGAAGATCGGCATGCTCATTTTGGGCGCTTCTCTCGTTAATAAGTATATTCTTACCTTATTTGACATCCAAACATCACGAAGAATATTTTTGAAATTCATTTGACACCCCAGCATCACAAAAAACGTAAATTACGAGATAGCAGAAGTGACATTTAGATGTTTTTGTTAATTGCTGAAGGGTATCCACATGGTGCTCTGAAATGGAGCCTACATTTAACAATTAACATGTATGTAGGTTCAGAAATATCTCAAGTATTACATCTCAGACCTACTGCATCATTGTCCTACCGCAGCAATATAACAGTCAAAGCCTGTCAGCAATACCTGTGTCACCCGAAATTTCATTATCTTCAACAAATACAGCTAGAGTAAAGAAGAAAAATTGATGATTGATGATTCCTTTCTTCTTATTTATGATTAGCAGCGATCAGTGGATTAATATCCCCCTCGCTTAGGAAACACCTGCTCAATGGCAATGTACGGTTACTAAACCTTACAAATATGTATACGTCCGTGCGCACATCCTTCTTTCGGTGTCTTTTATTTCGACTAATTTTCCTGTGCAGATTTCAAGGTAATGTGTGGCCGTTATTTGTAATGAGAAGATAGAAACAATGTTTGCAAAGATGAATACATTCTCACAGCAGAAAAAACGAAGACAAATATTAACTGTATTGTAATCGAATATCTGTTTGTTACATGGCGACGTCGTAAATCACCCATACATCTTATCCGCAATCTCATACAGACCATCCATCCTGTCAAAGGGAAATTTTGCCTCCGGCGTAGTCTATCTGTTGAGTACAGATGAATATCTGAACTCATTAATTTGCCAATGCAATTTATTATTCTAGAAAATAGCACCAATGTAAGCGATGCAATGACTTGTATTTGAGAAAGAATGAATTGATAGGCATTATTTTGAGAATTAGTCTGAAGGCGGAGTATTTTCATTTCAAAATTTTAAGATTACTGAACTCTTTAAATATTCAGAACGAGTACCAATGAGCGGTTTATCAGACTCATTAGACATGATTTGGCAGATTTATCAAGCAATATTAATCATTGATGCGTCGATATGACCCTACCTTTTATTTATAATGGTCTTTATTTGCGAAAATTACCACAATAGAACCCCACATAATTTTAAAATATGTTATGTCATTCCTTTATTTGATGAAGAGCTCTCTATATTCAGACATTCGATACCAACAATTCTTTCCCTACGACGTTTCAAAGTATGGCAGATACAAATGGGTAACAGGCACTGGTAGTTTGTCTTAGTCAATTTGAAGGAAACATTGAAGGTTTGAAATGGTAATCTTCGCATTGGTACATCTTATGAATGACCAAGTGGTGTTATGGTGACACAGTATCGGGGTATTAGAAGTTGAACTCGGAGAAATAGTGGCTGGATTTAGAAGTAAATAAGCTGCTTCTTGTCCAGTAAACATCGCTATATCAAAGCATTGAAAAATCATGCTGGTATATTATGGTCAGGACGCGAGCGATAAACAATCGAAATCCCTTTGAAACAAGACAAAGCATGAATGATAAACAAGCATGCCAGACTCCACTGCTCGGAGCTAACACATATATCATACTTTATAGCTTGGTGCGTTTGTGTGCGTCAAGGATCAAAGTTGACTTTATTAGTGAGGTATTAATTGCGGCTGAGGGTAAAAAGGTTGCAATGTTCTTCAGTGCTGTAAATCTTTATTGCCTTGAAATATTAAAATTTACTGTTGCTACTTAAGAAGAACAGCATGCTTGCTCTGTTAAATTCAACTCCATGCTATGTTGAGTTAACGTTTTGCTAACGGCAGTATTAAGTTCAAATGAAGCTGACATTCATTTTGAGAATTGCATTAGCTATTTTAATTAACAGCTCCGGAGACAATAAATGGTACAATTATACACTGGCGACTGGCGTTCAAAGCGCTGGCTGTTTTGTTTGAATGACAATATGTCTAAGTCACAACAATAACAGAATCCCACCACTTTCGAAAGCGCGGCTCGCGCAAAACAACGTCGCTATTTATACCCTTGCATGTTGTCGGCAGAAATGACTGGATAGGAGCAATAATGAAAAACACAATGGCGCCCACAGATATACACTGCGTTGAAATAGAATTCTACTTTTGATTTTGTAGGTCTTTGTGCAACTTACAAATTTAGCACAAGTATCGCTCTTCAAAGAATTAAGAAGTCGTTTTCTTTGTGTACAAATTTCCATGACATTTCTGTACATATAGTTTTCCATCACGGATGGCAGATTAAGTAAGGAACGCACAACATGATATGTCACATTAGGAATTTGAAAAACCCAGCTGCGTCCGCATTTTTTCACGCGGGTATTTATATAGAAATAAATACTCATTCCTTAAACATTGAAATCAAGCAAAGAGACGTCGATGTTTGAATAAACCAACATGTCTTCTAGAAAGAATTTCTTTCTAAATTAATTTCATTTGTGTTCGAGATAATTCATCATAGAGTTGCAAATACTGGTGATGATGACAATGATGATAATGTCAGTCATTTTGTATAGTAAGGAGTTCATAGATGGCATTTATTATTTATGAAACTTTATTTAGTGCCGATAACTTGTTCGGTCAATAAGGCCGATATTCCACAAAAGTTAAAAGAACAATAAAAGTATCAAAACAAACGACAACACACCAGAAAACGTACAAGAGAGAAACAGTAAATACGACAACAAAGCAGAAGAAAAATACAAGTTAAGCTTATCAATTGAGACTTTTATAAAAATGCGACTTGAAACACTTAAGGTTTGGGCTATTTTTAAAGACAAAGGGAGGTCGTTCCAGAAAAGAGCACCTGAATAAGGCTTTTTCTCTTGATTTCGGTTCTAATTTTTGGCAAATCCAAATTGTTTATCGGCATTGAGCGCATTGACGTTGACAAACGGACGTTTGCAGGTTGGAAAAGATTCTGCAGATATGTTGCATTGTCTTCACTTAGGATGAAATTTCAAACAAGTATATCAAAACATCGCTTCCCGTTAAATCACTGGAAATTACTTATGAGACGGCTTAACGTGTTAACATGATTAGAGAATTTCTTTTCCTTAGCGTTAACATTAGAGTGGTCTATCAATGTGACCTGAAGATGCATTACTTGATAAATATAAATGAATAAATATCATACGAGCTCTCGAAACATATTTATGGTAATGAAAAGTATATGGCCGAAAATTTGATAAGTGTGCGGTCCGAGAAGCCCTCGCTGAGTAAAAGACAGTCATTTAAAAGCATGAAATGGCTGGATCCAGGTTTGGTCTTAGCAGGCTAAGCCATTGTCACAAAGTCTAGCAAGTTGCCATATTTTTAAAAAATCTGCCCACCATATGTTGCAAAACAGTAAATTAACGTTAAGAACAACTGAAACATTGAACTTTACTCGACGGATTGCACACATTTTAAGTTATATATCTACTAAATGGTTGTCAATGTAAGTGTAAATATCGGGCCAATAAATATCCCATGTAGTGTATGACACTCAAACGAACGTTTCACCAATTTGAAATACACTTCGATGATTTAACCTACAGTCATAGTTGTTTGGAAAAGTACATTGAGTAAATATACATATCGATCTAATCATCCATCCACCTACCAACCTATCTATTTACACAACCACAGAACAACCAAAACGCAAATTAACCTACCTACATTCCTATCTAGTTACCCATACACCTATGGACATGCTGCAATAAGTTTTCAAAAATACCACGGAGTTGACACGAGTGTAGAGTTGGCGAACAAGTAAACCAAAACAGAATAGGAATTTCGAAATTTTGGCATTTTTTCTGCTCCTTACTCCATATACAAACGGAAAGTTTAATGGAAGTGTACAAGAGAGAATAACGGCCATTAGTGTGAGTATTTTTCAGTGAAATAAAAATGTTTGATGTTCAATCATTACACATTGAACGTTAAAATATTTGCATCTTTTGTTCTTTTCAATATGTCACAGCAAAACAAGAAGCAAGTCTTAAATATGTTGGTATACATGACATTGGTAAGTCCAAGTCGAGTACCTCTCTTCAGTTTTGCGTCCATGTGTTGCACTGTAAATATCGTATTTATTATGGTTTCACGTTCTAAATTTTTAGCTTATCTTTTTGTTATGATAGTAGAATGCTTTTTACAATTGTGATGCACGCAAAATGGAATCAGGATCTGACTCAATCCATTTTACTAACCAATTACGTTTCTAGTGCGTTAACTTTTATTCATGAAGTTATAGACTGAGTGACAGTAGTTCTGCAAAAAGTCTTGTCTAGTTCATAAGTTGAAATAAGGGCGACATTGACTTAAATATTATTTATACACCAACTGTGTATCATTTAATGAATTCCGATAATCACTGTTATTCCGAAATAGGTTTGGGAAGATGAACTTCTCCATTGGTATCCTCCTGACTATGGCAATGTGGATAGGATCGTTATTCCGGCTTCAGATATATGGATTCCAGATATAAGACTCTGGAACAGGTGTTGTCACTCTTATTACTCGATCGTAAACTTCATTGCAGCTTAGTAAAATAGATACAAACAGATTGCATAATGTTCTTGAACAGAAAGATTGGCACTAGACGTGGTGATATAGAGTGTCAAATGTATTATTGCAGTGTTGTATACATTTTGAGCACAAATTTGAACGAGTTATTCTCCTACTAAACCATTGATTTATGACATGTACCTTTACAGACTTAAACAGAAGGAAGAAAAAGGCGCATGAATCAGGCAGAGAGAGAGAGAGAGAGAGAGAGAGAGAGAGAGAGAGAGAGAGAGAGAGATGGATGCAGTATTACCGGTTTGGTCGAGTACTATTATACTTAATTTTCAGAGGGTAGTCTGAGTTTCAAAGTGATTTGTAATTCACACCAGAGCCCTGAAAATACAGGATAAAATAAATAATTATTAAAAATAGTAACAATACAGTGAGAAAATATGACAACTTTCTAAAGTCTGAGTAAATCTAGTCCAGTGAAGAGCCTTCATTTATAAATTAAGTGTGTTGAAAACTACGTATCTGAGCCTTGAATTGAGAAAGGCTTTCCGTATTTCTTATGGAAAAAGGAATATCATTCCAGATGTTCGCTGCACGAAACGCAAAAGTTCTCTGTCCACACTGTAAAAATAGCGGACGCCAGACGCGTCTTTACGCGTTCAAAATGTAAATTTCGGTGTTCAAATTTGAACTGCGAGTGTTCATACTGTTAACACTAGTGTTCATATTATTAACACTGATGTTCAAAACCTAAACACTGTGTGTTAACAACCATCTCCTTCAAGTGTTAAAAAACTCAGCCTTACAGAAATTTTACAATACTGTGAAACAATTAACAATCTTTTGTGTTTTTCACTTTACTGTGGCTATATTAAATGTACTACTGCCTCGCTGTCCGGCAAACGTACACGGACTTTGATGAAACGAATTTCCCACTACGTGAAAAATATCTCCGGTCTAAAATTGCTGAAAGCATGTTTTCTCTGAAAAAGGATGTATACAAAATAATTTTACACGTTTATTACGGGTTGAAAATTTGAAATTTTGAAAAGAAAATCAGATAACCACCATGAACGTTTTAATGTTAACATCGGCTTGCAAGAGGCGTTCTACATCTAAACACTTGGTGTTCAAGTTTGGTGCCTTTTCTTATCCCGTCGTGCATCAAAACGGCAGTTGCGACATTTTTCTTGAAAACGCACGCTGAAGTCGTGATCGTACGGAAGCAAGACTAGAAAGGGTAAGTTTTCTCTCCAAAATAGTAAAAGGTGTTAAATTATGAAGCATCTGTGTTATTATCCTTTGAAATTATTTGTATAGTACTTTTGAATAGCTAGAATACGTGAAGAATCCTTTTTTTTCTTTCAGTGGCTGGTACTACAGTGGTAGACCATACACTAGCTGTGAATACGCAGCGGTGTTTTGGGCCATGGCGTATCGATCACACTCGGGTCAAGGGTCATCACGGCAGAACTGTAGCGATGACCCTTGCCCCGAGCGCGATCGATATGCCACATTACCGCTGCGTAATCACAGCTAACATATGTCTTTTAGTAATCACAATCGCATGTAAATTTAAAACATTAGTTGAACATCGCAAAGTGTACACTCTATTGTTTCAGCATATGAGAGTTGGCTTTTCTTTTACTTTTCAGTTTATGATGACAAGAAGAAGCCAATTTTGTAACATTATTGAAGCGAGGCACTGTATACCAAAGTCACCCCTTTTCCTTGACCTAATAAGGCCACCTTGTCTTTCATTTGAAGTCTCATGTCGCCATATTACCTATTGTTGCATTATTTTCAGGATGTGAAAAGTTGGATTAACGTGAAATCGTAGAGTTGTTACAGAAGCTGATGGTACAGAAATTGAAAAAGATGAGTGTACAGGTAGCTGTCTGGAAACAAGCTTGAGAACCTCAGTTCATCTCTAATGTTGATTGAAACTTTCGAGGGTCAGTAACTGAATTTTGATAAGTTTCTGTATTTTTGTTCTGAATTTATCTGAGTTTTGGTAGAACGCTATGATCAACTAAATGTTGCTGGAGAATGAGCTTTCAAATACGTGTTGTCTCCCATATCAGATGCAAGGGTAGAATGAAGAATTTAAGCAGAAAGTGGCATAAAATTCAAAGTGAAAAATGTACACTCTGAATTTCTGAATTTTCTGAAATTTTCACTCTGAATTTTCTGTCGTTTTCTGCTTCAAATCTTCATTCCAGCCTTGCATCTAATGAAGGAGACGTCACGTCTTTGAAGGCTTTTGATCCAGTAATATTTAGTCGATCATGGCATGCTACCAAATCTTGTATTGTAGATCAACACGTCTTTTGTTCTCGATTTGTTACTTTTTAGCTTTGCCGTTAAGGACGCAGAGCTTATATCATAGGTGAATGTGTGTGAATGTGTGTCCTCAACTTTTTACATCACAAGCTTTTTCTTCAAACTGGCCATTACGATTCCTTTAATATTTGGTAGACAGGTTTCAAGGGATTATCCTAATCATATATGTACAAGTTATGGTGAAATACGCAAATTTGTATTTTTGAGACATTAAAGACATTTCAGACATTTTTAAGACATAAGGAATTATCAAAATGTGATATATTCAAGTAAACTAAATTTTGAGCTTTTTAAGAATAGATGTTTTTGTACGTGTTTACAAGTATGAACATATAACGTAATCCACAATATTTAAGTAAAACCTGTTTTGTCATTACTTTGTTCATATTGTTTGAAAACGATCTACAGTTTTTATGTGGATTTTCTTTTGTTTATGTTTTGATAGGAAGGTGTTTACACCCTTGGTATTTTCCTCCAACAAATTTTACAAAGTGGCCATGTTAATTTGCCCAATTTACACTAAATAATTGTATTTTACTCAAGGAATTTTTGTGTATTTTTAAATAAAAAAATTACTGAATATCAGTAGTATGTTTTGTTATTTCAAGGCTTTTCTAAAGCTGGCAGTATTGGAATAGGTCTGTAATTACTAATGACATGCTTAGGTCCGCCCTTGTGTATTGGTACAACTCTGGCCAATTAAAGCAATCCGGGAAAGTACCATTTGCTATTGACACATTAAACATATTGGTAATGATTTCTGCAATACTATTTGCCCCAATTTTAAGAAGTTTAGGAGAGACATTATCATAACCATGTGATTTGGTAGCATCTAACGATGAAAGTTGCTCCAATACAAAATTAAGTGAGATTTTAGGCAACTGAAAAGAACGTGAAATTGAACCCATTTGTGAATTGACAACAACAATTGAAAACAACAACGTAACAACCAAGTCTGAATGATCAGGAAGACTATGGCGATACTTAACAACAATACTAGTAAAATAAGCATTGAAGGCGTTTACAATGTCTTTGTGATTAGACAGAGATTTATCATTGAAGGTGATATACGTAACTTACGTAACTTACTTAAACAGTATGCACTTGATGTGTAAGCAAATTAGCACGATTTTTAAATTAAAATAGGTCTGTAAATGCTAACGTTCAAGTAGCATACATACACATATTCAGAAATGCAAGGTGAATAGACAGCACCTTTGGACTTTAACAACTTACGTTTCAGAATGTTTGATGGCCACGGCGTGATACTTTGAACAAACATTCGCTTTAAAATTTGATATGGATTTCAATTTGGTTATATTGCAATGCGGGTGGACAAAACTAGCGTAGATACTGTTTTTGCGTAACCGTAACTGTAAACTAAACCAAAGTTAAGTATGAAATGACAAATCAGTAGTACTGAGTACGACGGATAGTTACTACTTAAATTCGAAGGCCAATGTTCTATACGTTATCGAAACAAAGAAACATCTAGGTTTATTTATATATTCGACGAGTTTAAAAGCTTCAAAGATAAAACGGAACTGCTACCTTCAAAACTTTGATTTACAATATTTTGGAGACTCTAGAAAGAGAAAACATGATTGGAATTAATTCGGAATAATTGGATGGTGAATTAATGCCGATTTAATGTACAAATGTAATCTCATCTGCTTTTCTTTTTACATTACACACTTGTTTTTTGAGTAATTTGTATTATTGCAACATTTAACTATCTTGCACCTAGCACTTTTGAGAAATTTAAAAAATATAAAAATCCAATTATCCCAAATTAGTTCCAATCGTGTTAGAAAATACTATAATAGTATTTCTCTTTATTCTCTCACTTTGTTATGCTCATCAGTCAGCAAGCGAAAGTTGAAATGTCTGACAAACGATTTTAAAGGTGAAATAAAAGAAAAATAGTTTGCCAAAAAATTACCCTGTTCTACCTATTAAGTATGTACTCATTTAATCATTGTGCTTTGAGATAAAAAAGTGCAAAGAAAACATCTAGAAAACACCCTTTCGTTTCGCCAATAACTCGATCTGCAAGACTGACCAAGAATAAGCTTGTCAATCGATTCCGCAAATTCGCTACCAAAGGGCGTTTAGTGACGTCATGCGACAACGGTTCTGACTATTCATACATACAAATTGACCACTCACACACAATGATTAAATGAGTCGGCAACGTTAATGTCTGGCTTATCAACAAATTCTGTGTGTACTTTAGAAGAAAACATGTGTGATGAACATGCGAGTGTAAACGGTCAACCTAAAAGACCTGTACACTCTGCTAGACCGCCGCCGTGAATAGCAAGCATGCCACTTGTGTTTGACACAAATGACGTCACTGACCACACAACCGGAAGGAAGGACGTTTGCGGGCATTTCAAATGGCGTTTTCTGGGCGGGGCTGACACACAACTACATTTTCGAGAAATCCGATTAATTTTTCGCATCGCCGACAATTTTTTTTATTATAATAAGCATATATGAGATAGGATAAGCAAAATGGTATTATAGTATTTGCAAATTTGATTTTTTTTTTTCATTTCGCCTTTAAGGTCGATTTAGGGCGATTCCGTATTATGTCTAAATATACAGTTTCAAATCAAAATATCACATGTCATGATATGGCCTGACACATCACATCACATCACATCACATCACATCATATCACATCACATCACATCATATCACGCGATAATGTTTGACGTTAACCTTAACTGTGCTCCCCCTGGCGTGCATATCTTTTCATTGTGTTGCAGACAGCGTCGACAATACTGCTGCTAATGTGTTGGTGAGTGTCAAATCTCACGGAATGGTAACATTGTCATGACGGCCTCTGTTCGTGGAAATTGCATGCCGAGTCTCTGTTCGTTCATTCCCGTTAGATTCTCAGGTAGGCCTATAGTTTTCTTCCAGTATGTTTATCAAAAGTAAATATTGTGTGTGGAAAATCTTGGAGCGAATATGATTAGTCATGTGTAGAAATCCGGCGCAGCTGTTAGAATCTTCAAAACATATGTTCTATAGATTTTAATGGGACAATCTGAAAGACATCGCACCTCATTGTTAACACTGGTTACTGATGAAAACTTGTCTTATTCTTTTCCTGGGTCAGGTGTGTGACATTCCGTTCGGTTCATGGGCATACGACGTCACTCAATTAGACATACGACCCGAGCGCAGCAAT
This sequence comes from Ptychodera flava, assembly GCA_001465055.1. NCBI lineage: Eukaryota > Metazoa > Hemichordata > Enteropneusta > Ptychoderidae > Ptychodera > Ptychodera flava. The sequence goes on along the minus strand of LD344540.1, from coordinate 47,316 downwards.
GTCAACGTGTCAGATTTCAATGACCTTGGGGAGTTCACTATTGGTAACATTGCCTCTAGAACAAGTCTAAAACTTGCAAACGACGGTAAGTACCATATCAGTCCATATCACATATCTCCCTCAAGATAGGAAACTGTTCAGCAGCTTGCATCTCCGTGCGCAACGCAGGGACTATGGGATTATTTGTCCTTGAATTAGAGGCAGGAACAAAGACACTATGAGTACGGATGAAAGTGAACTTGAAAATGATACGCTACTGTCGTTTGCTAGCGTAATCCCAAGCTCGGCCTACAGCCGTGTACGCGAAGACCGACCTGCATGCCAAAATGTAAAGATTGTCTTTTGATGTGGCACAAGAGCATTATCCGGCATAACGCAGTAAGGGAGACCCTACTGTTCTATGGCATGTTCCTCCCGTCTTGAAATGGAGATATGCTAAAAGCAAGAGGGCGTCTGTAGAGACACTTTCACATGACAAGTTCATCGTACATTTTGTTGTAACTGATTACCGAGGGTTGATCACTGCCATAACACTTCAAAGGAATGTAAGATTATGACAAAGTAAAAAGGGAGAACTTGTCAACATTAACACAGTGCTCTCAACGGATGGGTAACGTTAAAAACAGCTATTCTTAGGATCAACATTCTTTTACCGACTGGAGATTTCTTATCGACTAAACTTCAAGAAACTATCGAGAAACAACCATACATGGCACCGTCTGCATTTTCAAGGGGAATGAGCTAAAATTACTTATCTGTATGGAATATTTTGACACTGTAGTGTAGCAACAGTGAGAACGTGGTCGGCAGTATATCCAGTGTTGCGGACGTTGTTACAATAACTGTTGCTATGGCGTTACTTACAACGTATTTCAGTCAGCTTAAAGTAATTCTTCAATCAAAGTAAATGCCATCTCGTTCAAAAGTTGGATATTTGGTATATGTCAAACAGATACGATTGAATAAAGTGAGTGGCAACTTCATAATGGAGTAGTTAGTTCGTTTGCTTGTACAGCATTATCCAATTTTTTCAGTCGGCGTTTTGTTTATTTCTTCTGATCTCAGGTCGTGCTTTCAGGGTTGTCCACACAACAGTCATTCTGAAGCGGAAGCAACAGCTATACATCATCTGTTATCTAATCCCATGCATCCTCATCGATTTGATGATGGTGATTAGTTTCATAATCCCTTACCAACATGGAGTTCAGAAGATAATCATGGGAGTTACATTATTTCTCACTGGCATTGTCTACTTGCAATCACTTATCAAGACTTTACCGGCCACAACTGATCAGCAAATACTTCTGAGTAAGTACAGCGAAATCTTGAGCACTAGTACTTTCTCATCACAATGGAAGACAAACTTCAAAGAAAGCCATCAAACTTAAGCTTGTAGTCATAGGAACTCTCATCTCTCTTTGAGGGGCGCCACCTCTCACTATAAAAGCGGCTGATAAATGTAGCCCTAGGCTTGTCTTTTAGTTGATTCTGTACAGACTACGGACATTCCAAGTGTTGTAGGCCTGCCTTTAGCGAAAGATGTGATTTAAACGATGTGCGTAATATAGGAGATAAAGATTGATATCTAGCACTTTGAATGAATAATTAAGTTAGCCATTCAGTCTATCAGTTATGAATAAAGTAGAGATAAATTGGTGAGGATATGACATTACCAGCCGATCCAAAGTGTGAGTGATTGCGTATTTACAGATGACAAGAATCTCATGTGTTTTTCTATGACAATTGACATTTTTAATTGCAGGTGAGTACTACCTTTCGATGTTGATGGTTCTTTCATCAGGCACTCTACTAAATGTAGTTTCGCTCATAGTCGCTCATAGTGGACGAAACGGTAAACGGGAGGTGTGTATCATTCATTATTTCTACTTCACAACATTACCTAGGTAGGCTGTGTTGTTTCCGCGAACCGAAATATCTGACTGATATGTCAGAGCGTGACACATAGTCTTATATAAGATGGCGTCCATTGACGAACTCAAGTATAATCTTGCACTTGAGCTTTAGTGCTCAGACGTGCTGGCAGTTCATGACATTTAGTAATGCTTGCCTCGGCTGCACATCTTATCTGAGCCATTTTATCAATTTTTGACACAACGTACCGTCCTTGGACTATATTTAACTTATTTATTTTGTAACACAGTATATCAAACAAGGCCACAGGGCGATTTTGTTGTTATAATTATTCTTATCAATATACACATTCCAAGTAAGTATCGTTTGTCAGAGAGATGCGGTGTTACATTTAAATACGCAGTCTGAAAACTACAATATAATGTGTGGCCAAAAGGAAAACAATTTAATGTGGCTGGTGGAAACTAATTACGTAAGACGATAATAACAGTGCTGCCATATACTCTTATTTATCTATAGGTGCCTTGTTTGCTCCGTAAAGTGTTTTGCATCGACTCGTCTTGCCAAAACGTCGGTAAAGGAAGACAGACAGCAAGCTTTGAAGGTAAACTGACCAATCACTCTGCCATACGGTTACGACGACAGTCTGTCGAGTCTACCCGAGAACACACGCCCTTGGAATATACACTAGTCAACATTGAGGCCATCACAGAAGGCATATCAGACACGTTACTCAAACAGGAGCGATCTGATTCGAACACAGCACGTGTAGATGGAGAATGGAAAATTGTGGCAAAAGTGCTGGACAGGTTTTTTCTAATCGGTTACCTGATTGAAATTATAGTTGTTAACAGCTATACCGTGCACAAAGCACATGACTATGTAGACTCGTATGCAAGCTTTGATAATCCCGATTCGTGGAACATTATGTGAGATGAATGCGAAAACCAAGCCGTGTCATTCATGTGATAGGAAAAGTCAAAGCCAATGTTATAAAAGTTGATGCTCGCAAAGAGGACAAGTTTACACGTGTTATGTGTTGAACTGCAGAGTCTACTTATTTCTTATGAAGACGATGTGTAGCATTGAAATATCTTCCAATCAAATAGGGTAATGGGTATGTGTTGAACTGCAGAGTCTACTTATTTCTTATGAAGACGATGTGTAGCATTGAAATATCTTCCAATCAAATAGGGTAATGGGCAGATTGGCAAAATAACAAAACATCTGTTGTTTGAGCGCCACAGGCGTCTACAATAATTCAAATTTAAGGAACATTGGAGTCTGAAAATTGCTCGAAACAAGTTTGAGTGAGTTCCGATTTTCCTTTACTTCATTTTACTTTGAGTTTGGTTGCAATGGTGGTATCACAAAAGCGTTGGACTTATAATTCCACCCTCAGATAATAATACGCATTACATTTCTCGACGGAATGTGGTAGTGATTCACATTGCCCAAAAGCAATCAGAATATTGTGATCTTCCGGCTTGTGCTAAGTTTCCCATCTCCACGGAATGGTGTTGACAAGCAGAAACGCTGATTGCGCGGAGAAGTACATATGTTCGTATTTGTTTATCGGCGAAAGATTGATATATTGATAATATATCGTATCATGCAATATAAAATAGTGTCCTTTAATCTGTGCATATTCAGACATGTTCTGTCAGTGTTGTCACGTGCCGGTATATTTGATTATCATGCGAGCATGGAGTTATTTTCTAATTTGCAATACTATGCTTACAATTGTCTTTGGAGAACGAGATCGTTGGTTGATGCATAAAAGTACAAGGACTTTTAATGGGCTTCCTCTTGTCCGGACAATTTTATGCAGAATGTATTCTTCAGAGGTTTACAGAATGCTTTTTTAAATAGATTCTAATAACACGACGAGTTTCAGTTATTGTTGGCATTTAGTTGAAGTGTATTCGTTGCTGAAAAATTATTCTGGCAACTAATAGCATATTATAGTATCATTGGAGCAAATTTCACCGAGTCTGGCATTATGATACAACCTCACATTGTAAAGTAAATATAAAAGATGTAAACCATTTTTCATCAGCAATATTCAAAATGCATCGGCTACATTAGGATCCGATACAATACTTGTATGATTTGATAATTCCTCATATTGCAGCAATAATCAATACGTAACAGCAATATTTACATATCATTAACAATTTAAGTCTTTACGTAGGGTACTAACCTAAATCACCGCGACAGGTCTAGTCAATATAGTGATCATGATTCATTAGTGTTTAAGTATTTTCAACAAATTTCCAATGAATTAGATCATAGAACCTGGAGCAAGAGTATGCTTTTATCAATGTCATGAAATTTGTACTTACAAAACCTGAGAGAGAGAGAGAGAGAGAGAGAGAGAGAGAGAGAGAGAGAGAGAGAGAGAGAGAGAGAGAAATCCCCTGATGCCATGCACACTACGACACTTATCAATAATTGTAGTCTCAGTTCCTAATTTTTCTGTCCAAAAGACAGTAAAGAATATTTCGTCACAAAATAGCCATAACAGTAAATGAATGAATGACAGAAACAAAATTCCGTTGTCATATTTGAAATATAAGGGAGCATTCGTTTTTTACTGGGAGGAGGGTGGTGGAACTTGAGCGACAAATGAAACGTAAAAAAGCGACCCCCCTCAAAATCAAATTTCTAAAATTTGACCCCCAAATTCATAAACTGTGAAATTTGACCCGCCCCCCCAAAAAACAACCCAAATTCATCAGATTTAATTCATTAACCCTTCGCACCTTTTGGTCCTGGGGTGTAAAATTGAGCCCTTCAAAAGTGTTTGCAAGAAAAAGAGTGACCCTCCCAAATTTTCAGGCTCAAAACACAGCCGCTCTCTCCCAAATGTCACAGTCTGTATCAATAATATCGTAATTGAATTATAATTTCCTATTGGACCTTTGAATTTTCAAAGAATCCTTTTTGAACTTGACAAATAATCACTGGGTGAAATTCCAATACTATATTAGTTTTTCAGATCTGCTCTTTCAAACAATATTCTCACCACGTACATTTATACCAATTGTCAAACTTTTTTAAAACAGATTTAGCTAGTTTTGTATGGTAAAATATCAGTTTCCTCAAAGACCACCATTTCTATGTATAGAGAATCAAACTTTTTGGTGAAATTCCAAAATCAAAATTCCAAATTTTTTCAGACACATGAACTTGTAATCGCCCTCGTCTAATCAAGTACAATGATATCAATGATCAAGAGTCTATGAATATACATATTTACCTAGTTTTGTATTGGACAAAATTATTCATAGTCTCCACATAGACCACATTTCGGTGAAATTCAAAAGTCATAACTCCATACAAACGCTTGTAAAATTTAACCCCCCTCTAAATCATTGATTGTAAAATTTGACCCCCGCCCTGAAAACGTCTTTATAAAAGTCAACCCTTCCCCCCGATTTCCACCGCCCCCCCCGTAAAATCGAATGCTCCCTAATGTCTCCATCCTGCTGTTTACAATACAGGAAACTGAGGTTGCATTAAAATGAAACGTAGGAATATGTTTGAACTACTTTTGCGACCGATCCAGGGCCTCCAGTCATTAGGGTTAATGTTAAGCAACAATACAAAGTGTGTACATGACACTGTACCTCTGGCAAATGCCTATTTAAACATAAGGATGAAGGATTCACTTGTCTAAAAATGATTAAGCTTTGAATGTAAGCTACAACTAAACATTACAGCGTGGCATTTTTAGAAACCATATCAATCTCATGGGTTACAGCAACAGCACAAAACACCCTTCTATATAGGTCAAAACTATTATTTAAAATTATTTCCTTGCGTTTTGCTGCTTTTCGCCAGATTCTGCTTTAGCGTACTGCAACATTACCAAAAGAGCAAACTGTTGAATATTCTGCAATTCTCTTACAGTTTTTAAGATTGCTTATACTTATTTGCAGCAAATTATTAGTGTGATCGAATGCGATGTACTTTCTAAACTTTTATTGGATTGCGAAATAAATTATGCACCAGTCCATGGCAATGCAAAAACGTTATGGTAAAAGAGAGGTATATGTATATCATACACAAAATGCGTTTATTCTTTCCGGACAAAATTCGAATGGTAGATTATACTCTCGTCATTCAAAGTCATAACAACAAATCTATAATCATTCTTGCCGTCGGCATTAGTTTAAAGAGTGATTGTGTTCTGTTTCAAAACATATATTGAATGTATAGGTATCCGTATAATCTGTAATGCAAGCAGTTACGTTTAACATTTACGTTTGATTTTTGTTGAAATGTTGGTTATTTAATAATATTTTTTAAACGTTATCAAATACTTTTATTTATTAACAGGCAAGTATGTATAAAAGTCATTTTGATTTGCTAATGCTACAAAACAAATTACTCTACAGTGATATGCGTTATGATAAGGCTTTTCAATATTCACTACATAGTATTCTTATGCCGATTGCTAACAGATGGTTCGACGCTCCTTATCTTTTTCTATTCAATATTCTCTGCACAAAGGTGCATTCTGCTCTAAATTAATTGTTCATAATGACATTAAACAGGTCTTGCAGGGTCAGCATAATATCTTCATTAGTACCAATTGTGCAACAACGGGCCTCACTACCTTTTTATTTATTCCGACAGCCGAAACCTGACGGACCATTCTGCACAGAAATATCTGTATGATCTCTTAATCCAGCAAGGTCATGAACACCTGTTGGAATTTTGGTAGTTATGTCTACCCAGACATTGTCATACAATAATTTAGGCATCAAGTAAATGGCAGAAATCATTCCAACGTGTAAACCACTTTGGAGAGTGCCAAATGACAAGTTTCGAAGTATGCCATTGAGATTGTTGTGCATGACGGGGATTAAATATATCGTTGGTTAACAGCTGATACGATATCATTACAAGTATTTGTATGTGAATTCTTTTCAGTCGTTTACAGTACCGCGAAGCTGTAACGGTGACATGATGTGAGAACGACACATTGTTAGTGTGTTTATTTGTCTGTAAAAAAGTCGAACAGCAGAAGTGATAGAACTGAACCTTGGTACTTAAATACATTTTGTAAATAGTTGGAACAGTTCTAAGTAGTTGTATCATAGATGTTACTTATTCAGTAATCAGATTATTGAGGTCAAAATTTTGACCGCAAATGGCATCCTATTACTGCCATTGAGAGAACAGCCCGAAAGCAAAATTAAGCATCAACAAATACTAAGCTTTTGCAGTTTCCTTTAATAGAACAGTCTGACACGGTAGGATAAACCAAAAGGTTCATGATGAAAATAATCGTATTATGCTATTTAATTTTGTATGTATTAAATAAAGTCTATTGAGATACTTTCTTATATTATGGTATGAGTGTTTTATGTGCATGTTACATTTCATTTGCTATTCTCTCCTTCGGACTTCTACATTCTTGTATAAGTGTTTGCGACAAGGTAAACACCATGAGGTTAATTAGAACTTATATGTCGACATACAAAGACAATGAACTAAAAACAAACTGACATTTTTCATTATAATAATGATAGTGGTAGTAGTCAATGATAATTTTGGTAGATATGGGGGAAGCTCACCACATATTTGACAATCTCGGATATTTGTTGTATGCCATTTGTAAATCAAAGATGGTTCAAATGTTCTTAACTTACCTCAAATTGTACTGACGAACGACAAGTACTTAAAAACCAAAATACTATAACAGCAGGATAACAATTCAATATAAATGAGTTTGTCGCTATTATTACCAACCTATAGCCTCAATAGTGGTTGGTTCACATAGTAAGTGAATTACAGCAGTCATATCACCAGATGTACGTATTCATATTTAATAAAAATGCTTTTAAGCGAATGTTAAATAGAAATTAGTGTGTTGTCGCTAACATTTTTAATAGCGATGAATTTCATTTTAACCACAGCAGCTTGCAACATCACTATTTTGTAGATTGATCATTGATATCTTTATACTTATCGCATTGAAAATTGATACAATTGGCTGTGGACCTACCGTAACTGTAGACCAACAATTCTAAATAAGGGCTGGGTTAACTAACTTGATTTACGTGATTTACGAAACTTAAGTCGCAAGGGTCGAAATTACTGGCCGTATAAATTTACAAATTTTCAGACTTAAGCTGCTCATCATAACCCCGGGAAAACCCGCAAACCTCAACAAAGATGGTAAAATAAAATACAAGAATACTTAAGTAAGTTACAATTTCGAGCACTATTTTAATAAGGAAAACCAACGTCAGAACGTGGCGATAGCAAGAAAACAAGCTCCAGTGAAGAAAAGACATTTCTATACATTAAAATGACAAAAGGTGATCAGATTATAAAATATATAGTCTGGCATAAAGAAAATGAAGAGTTTATGGTCCGATAACAGAGGTCTCTAGTTAATGACGAACTGTCACGTGTTACCTAAACTTACAGTTTAAACAAAGTTCAAGGAATTCTGCAGAACGGAAACTCCTATCTCTCTAAAACGTTTCCTATCCTGACATTAGAACATAAAATATCTGCAACTCGGAAAACTACTATCTCTCTGCGACGTTTCCATTTTGACAAACAGTTCACGGGAGAGTTCAAAAAGAGTCTGCTCTAAACTTCTCACCCAAGTATAAATGAATATAACGTACAGAAACTCTACTCACAGCAGCGAGTGCGACGTGGCATCGTGTGAGTTTATATAGGAACACAATAAATAATTTATTAACACCCCTGGTCTCGCAAAGTAAAGAAACATGCAAATAAAAAAGAGCTAGAATAATTTTCACCTGGTAACAAAATAAAACCTTGCTAACAAAACTGCTGCATTCACTGTATCATAGGATTTACAACAATATGGAATCCGCAATATTATTGAATACATAACCATGCGAAAGGTATACTGAGTTTTTGACAAGCTTTCAACTTAGCTCTTGTTTATATGGTGTGAAGAGTTAAAACTCAGGTGGTAAAATAGTCCCTTGAGTGGTTGATGGGTAAGGTACTGCGACTTGGCATGACGTTTGTAACTAAAACATTTAAAACATAGGGCCAATCCTGAAGCTACTATGGACATGGATACAAAATTAAGTATTTGTAATAAAGGGAAAGTGGCTTCACACGTCAGTATGGTGGCCTGGAGTTGTCACTAATAAAAATACGTCTAAATTATTAGTCTTTTTTGTTTTTATGTCAACTAATATTTTAAAAGCGATTTTTTTAACAAACGAATTCGTGCGTAATAAGTAATATCGAAACAAAAAACGAAAAACTATCGCAAAAAAGTCATAATAAATTTGAAAAAATATTTTTTTTGTTTCTTGCAAAGGAAAAAATCAAACATTAGACATTGGAAACAAAAATTGTTTGATTTATAACTTTATTTTGATTAAAAAAGCAGGGACATTTCATTTGAAACATTTTTAAGAAACAAAAAAAATCATAATCGAAATGAAAATATAATAAAGTGAAATTAAAACATTTCAAGTGGAATGAAGAAATTAAAAGTTAAATGAAAAAAATAAAGTCGAAAATAAAAATTCAAAGTAAAATGAAAATAAAAGTAAATTCAAAGTAAAAAGAAAATTACAAAGTAAAATGAAAACAAAATAAAATGTATTTCAACTATGGCCGACAGTTGTCATAGTAGACCAGCATCCTTTTCGGTTCCCATGGAGTTACATGCAGTCTAATGACAATCCTCCGCCGTCGTGTCACAAGCAAAAATTTTCAAAAAGAAAACAACCAGAATTTGGCGATGGCCGAGGATTGTCATAGTATACCAGCATGCTTTTTGGGAAGGAGATCCACAATGGCGACGGATACGAACGCTTCCCTAGCATATAGGGAGAAAAGTGGGCTTTACGTGAGTTTACAAGCGCAGCTTAGCATATCATGTACCTAGACGAGGTCAGTGTGCTCGAAAACGCAGACCAAAGCAAGTTATGGATTCCAGAGCGACTGTTTTCGGTGGAGAAATCGCGCGCCGCAAGTCCAAGGCGCTAGCTGTGGTGGGAGAGACCAGTGTGGCTAACAAAAGTGCTAAAAGAAATAAATGAGCAAATAAAATCATAAAAGTGACGACGCTATTACTATAGCGTGAAAACTGCAGGGTTACGCTTTAAGCTTAACCCTGCAGTTTTCACGCTATAGCGTCGCCACTTTTATGATTTTATTTGCTCATTTATTTCTTTTCTTATTACGGAGCTCTCACTCTAGTCTATGGTTGGGCTTGATTTACATGTACTTGGCCGAATATGGAGGTCGCTCGGAGCAACTACAAGCTACCTGTGAAGTCTGCCTGCCCGAGCACAGGGCATTGGGAGCAATATTCGTCTAGAAGTTATGAATATGATCAAGAAATATCATGTATTGAACTTTTTTCATTATACAAGCCTTACCTGTTTCTAGTTTGTGCGTATTACTTTACCCTAGCTATCTGCGTATAGTATTTCAAAGAAAACAGTTTATATCTGTCAAATGCCCTCCCTAATTTTCGTCATTAATTTGTTGTGCTGATGACCGACTACTACCTTATGAGTTATTTGGCCAGGGGGATAAGCACCCCCCATTCACTTTTATTGTACAAACTGATGACTCAGAATATTTTAATTGTCCAACTGGTGCACGACAGGGGTGTGTTCTTAGCCCTTTATTGTTCAGCCTATTCATAGAAGAATTAAACTCCATGTTTATGGTCAAATGGGCATTCAGTTAACTCAAGATATTTTCGATCTTTTCTCCTTACTGTATGCAGATGATATTGTAATTTTTTCTGATTCTGTACGAAACTTACAGTTCTTAATTGACATTCTTCATAAATATTGTACCAAATGGCGCATGAAAGTTAACTTTGAAAAGACAAAAATTGTTATTTTTCGCAAAGGTGGCCATAAAGCTCGATGGGAAAAATGGCACTTTGGGAATACAAAAACTGATATTGTACCGTATTACAAATATCTTGGTCTTCTACTCTCTACACGTAACACCTGGTCTAAAGCTGTACATACATTGGCCAACCAAGCTAACAAGGCACTGAATTTATTGTCAGTGGCCAGGTGGAAACTGGAATACATTTCATTTGAATGTCATTTTAAGTTATTTGATGCTATTATCAAATTGTAATGAAAAAGTCCTTGGCTGTTCCGAATCAGGATCAAGGGGAGCTTCAGACCAGACTACGCGTAGATGGAGTACATATATATAGATCAGGCGACACAGGAATTAACGTTGCGCTCGAAACTTTATTTCCCCAGGTCAGCCTGATGGCTGCCTGGGGCAACTCTTAGCTCCGAGAACCTGGAGATATGCTCACTCCAAGGCTCCCGAAGTCCGACTCCCAAATTTACAATACTTTGTCGACAAGAAAACTTGCCAACGCTTGTTTCACAATGATTAATACGTAGTATGCATGAGACATGTCACGACACCATTGTTTTAAATCCAAGCTGTGAAAATATGAAAAGCGATACTTAACAGCTACAGTTCTGATAAAAGTTCGACTACATTGTCTTTCTATTGTCCTACCTTGCGTGAGACATTTCATGCATAATCATAGGAATTCACGAAACACGCGGGTGCCTGGAATGGCGCTGCTATTGAATTTAAACAAAAGAGACTTGAAAATGTCATTCGCCGCCAAGTTTGGAGAATTACACCTCCGGTAAATCGTGGGAAGCCAAGCCCAAGTGGCGAAATGCTGAAATTTGGCAAATTACTAGAATGAAGATTTTACAGTAACCGGTACAAATTATAGAAACATGACACTATGATCTTACCAATTCTTTGTTATGGATCAGAGATATGGGGATTTCAATTTTACGACATCATTGAAAAAGTTCAACAACCATGGTGCAAAAAGCTATTGGGTGTACCTAATAGTACAGCAAATGAAGCTGTAGTTGGAGAGTGTGGGCGTTTGCCAGTCTTTTTTCACACTTTAAAACGATGCATCCGTTACTGGGTAAAACTCACTGAAATGCCACAAGCGAGACTCCCTCGGCAAGCGTATTTAATGCTGTGCAATCTTGACCGTTTAGGTCGACACACACGGGCAACGTCAGTCAAACATATTCTATTTTCGTATGGATTTGACCATGTATGGATATCTCAAGAGATAGGTGACAAACAGTTGTTCTTTTTAACATTTGAAACACGAATTGCAGATATTTTGAAACAGCAATGGAAAGGCTACTGTTCATCAAAAAGCAAACTACGTACTTATTCACAGTTCAAGTCTCTCCTTGAACCTGAAATGTATCTTTCTTCAAATTGTACACGAAATGTTCGACAGGTCTTTGCTTGCTTTCGATGTTCTGTTCTTCCTCTCGCGATAGAGGAAGGAAGGCATCAGAACATAGATGTCTCAGCAAGGCATTGTACGGTATGCTCTGGCAAATATGTAGAAGATGAGTATCATTTTCTACTTGTGTGTCCTGTATATGCGAATTTCAGAAAGCAATATTTTCCACGAGAAGATATTAACCATCCTCACTTCCAAATGTTTTTGAGAATTATGAGTGAAAAGGATCCATCAATGATCTCATCACTAAGTAACTTTGTAGATAAAGCTTTCAAGCTCAGAGAATCAGTTTTGAAAAATACTGAAATGCCATAGTTTAGTTTTCAGTACGATATTTCAGTACTATGAACTGATTTTCTTTTTCCTTTTTTCACGAGAAACTAGTGTATTTACTGTACTGTACTGTATGACTTAACACTGTATGTGTACTTCTCACCTGTTTCTCTTTGTTGTACCCCCTTGCTTATGGGCCGGAGGCCTTGAAAAGCAATAAACGTGCACATATGTGTGCACCTGAACTTGATAAGCACCCCCCTACACACACACACGTCGGTGGTCGGCATAACGAATTAATGACGGGGATAAGGGAGGGCAATTAACAGATATGGGCTGTTTTCTTTGAAACACTATACACAGATAGCTAGGATAAAGTAATAGGCACACACTAGCCGCAGGTAAGGTTTGTATAATGAAAAAAGTTTAATATATGATAATTATTTATCATATTCATAACTTCTAGACGAATATTACTTGCAATACGCCCTGTCAACACAGTCACGGCAGCCGGCTCGAGTGCCCCATTTGCGTATAACACTTTACATGTAGCTACTGTGGCAAGGGTGCGGGAAAAAGACTTTCCCGACGACCGAGAGTTAATGGCCCGAGAGCGATTGTCAAAGGCACATCACAGGGGACCCAGAGATCTGGTTGTTATTGTTTGCATTGTTGTGTACGTTTATTAGTCGTGTCGTTGTTGACAAATAAAATTCAACGAACAGAATCGTGTTGTTTCAAACGTAATGTAGATGTCATAAGAAACATTACAAGGACACTATCATTATTTGACTCAGTGCAACTTCCGCCGCAATGCTGTTGAAACAACAACAACAACAACACAGTTATGTCCATCTTATTTTATTGGTCAACAACAACAACAACAACAACAACAACAACAACATCAACAACAACAACACGACTAATCAACATCAACAACAATACAAACAACAACAACAACAACAACGGAATCTCTGGATTCCCTGTTTAACACGATTGAAACTAATTTAGGATAATTGGATTTTCATGTTTTTAAAATTTCTCAAAAGTGTTAGGTGCTCTTTGGCTGATTGTCGCAATATTACAAATTACTCATAAAAACATGTGTGTAACTTATAAAGAAAAGCAGATGAGCTTACATTTGCAGATCACCATCCAATTATCCCAAATTAGTTCCAATCTTGTCGTGTGCAGATAGAGAGAAGAACACGGGTGATAAATCGCTGCCCGGTCGTACAGGCGAGACTCGCGTCTTCGACACTCGCCCTAAGGCCATTACTAGCTCTCGGCCGGCCGGGGCTCTCGGTCGTCGGAAAAGTCTTATTCCCGGCCCCTTGCCACAGTGGCTACATTTATGGTTATATAGGCAAATTGGGCACTTAGGCTGGTTGTGGAGACTTCACTCTACCTCGGGCATGCAGACTACAAAGCACGCTGAAGTCGCTCCGAGTAAATCAAGCTCGTCCATAGAGTGGCGCTCCGTAGCCAGTGACCCTGCAGGTTTCACGCTATGCTAATATCGTCGTCACTTTTATGATTTGATTTGCTCATGTATTTCTTTTAGCACTTTTGTCAATCACACTGGGTCCAGAATAGGAAACTACTGACAAGAGCTTCGGCCTCCGATCGGCGAACTTTATGTCCACTTGTTGTGGATAGGTCAGCCGCTGGCCGCAACTCTTCATAGCAGCAGGTGCTGACAAATTGTCATATACGAAACCGCTCATGCCGCTGACAGCGCCTAGCGCCTTGGACTTGCGGCGCGTGGTTTCTCCACCGAAAACAGTCGATTTGGAATCCATAACTTAATTTGGTCTGCGTTTTCGAGCACACTGATCTCGTCTAGGTACATGATATGCTAAGCTGCGCTTGTAAACTCACGTAAAGCCTACTTTTCTCCCTATATGCTAGGGAAGCGTTCGTATCCGTCGCCATTGTGGATCTCCTTCCCGAAAAGCATGCTGGTATACTATGACAATCCTCGGCCATCGCCAAATTCTGATTGTTTTCTTTTTAAAAATTTTTGCTTGTGACACGACGGCGGGGGATTGTCATAAGACTGCATGTAACTCTATGGGAACCGAAAAGGATGCTGGTCTACTATGACAACTGTCGGCCATAGTTGAAATACATTTTATTTCGTTTTCATTTGACTTTAAATTTAATTTTAACTTTTAATTTCTTTATTTCACTTGAAATGTTTTTCATTTTTATTTCACTTTATTATATTTTTATTTCAATTATGATTTTAATTTTTTGTTTCTTAAAAAATGTTTCAAATGAAATGTACCTGCTTTTTTAATCAAAATAAAATAATAAAACAAACAATTTCTGTTTCCAATGTCTAATGTTTGATTTTTCTTTTTTCAAGAAAATTTTTTTTTGTTTAATTTGTTTTTCGTTTTTGTTTCGATATTACTTATAGGGCACGAATTCGTTTGTTAAAAATCGCTTTTAAAATAATATTTGACATAAAAACAAAATACACTAATAATTTAGACGTATTTTATTGGTGACAACTCCAGGCCACCATACATCAGCCATCTCGTCTTGTATATGCTTTGGTGTGTTGAGTGTCTGAGCTGTGTTTTGGCTGTTAGTATGAAAAATTAAGAAACCAGTCGTTAATTTTAAAATAAGCCACGGCGAAACGTGTGCGCAGTCGAGTGTGTCTTAGAAAACCGTGACCCTTTGACCCCACGTTTCGAAACCAGCTCGGTCTCTTCCTCAGTCGCCTATCTCTTTCTTATTTTTATATATTGTGTCAATGATGTTGATCTCTTGTTTTTCTAATAGGGAAACTAGAATATTATGTTTGGATCGTATTGTGTATATTTGTTTCTTGTCTTGTTCCAAATGCCGTGGACTTTGGCCTGTATCACTATATCGCTAATGTTTGGATTTCTTTTGTATGCGATGATCGGTTTTTGCGGAAATATTTCATTCAGGCTTAGTGTTTCGTCCTTGTCTATGTGTTCCCAGTTTTCGCACATTGCTGCTGTTATAGCTTGTGTTCTTATATATAATGTTGCTATAGTTTTCGTTGTGAAGACTAGTGTTTTCTTTGTTTCTTCGTTTGTTCGCTTGTGTTCTAGTTGCGTAATTCGTGCGGCGAACTGTGCTTGCGATGTGACTGGACATTTCCTGTTGTTTCAGCCACGTTCGACTAATCTTGCATTAAGTGTATTGACTTTTGAAACAAAGTCATTTTTGTGTTGCAAGTTCTGATGTATCTTAGTGTTCCGCCTTTGATCAGGCTTTTAAAGCGTAGATTTCAGGTGGCCTGATGTTTTATGTAGGAATTCAAATCTGTCGATTTGTGTTTTTAGTTGTACGTGGAGTCCATCGAGACTTGTGTTTGAATTTGTCTTTTTTGGTCACTTTGTGTCGCATAATGTATAGGATTCTCCTTCTCCTAATGTTTGCGTCTTGTATTAGATGAACTCTGTGGGGACGATTTGGTGTTGGGATGAATTTCAGCCCTTGCCCAGTGCATTGATTTTTAGCTCACGTGTGTGAACACGTGGGCTAATGTCATGGCGATGTCTGTCTGTCTGTCCGTGTGTGTGTGTGTGTCTGTCTGTCTGTTTACACGATTACTCAAAAACGCCTGAACGGATTCAAGTCAGATTTAGTAGACAGGTACCATATGCTACTTGCAAGAACAGATTAGATTTTAGTTAGTGTGGCTTGCATATTAATGAAGTTATGCAATATTGTTTTTTTCCGTACAATGGTTTCCCTATGGAGATGGTAATGACAGTGTAGACATATATCAAGAAACACTGCACGAAATTTCATGAAACTTTTCAGAGATGACAATCTTACAACATTATGATGATACTGTGAGTGTCATGTCAATTGTCTGCTCATTTGCATATTTAATGAACTTTTGTTATTAGTGAAATAACTCTGAAATTCCAGCACCAAACTTGATGATACTCGCAAAAAATATTGATCTGATATATATCTAGTTATACTTAGAAGCATTGGGCAGTGTCAAGTTAATAAATAGCTCATTTGCATATTTTATGAAGTTTTGTAATTAGTCATATAACATCGATATAACTGCACTAAATGTGATGAAATCTGCTGTAGATACTGATCCGACTGCTATCTAACTGTGGTGTAAAGCATTTAGTTGTGTGAAGTTAATTAAGGGTTCATTTGCATATTTAATGAACGTTGTAATTAGGTATATAACTCTGAATTTACGGCTCCAAAGTCAGTGAATATATTTATATATTAAATATGCAAATGAACCCTTAAATATCTGTACAGATATATAAATATCTGTACAGATATTTATATGATAAATATCTAATTGTACTGACAAGCATTTGGCAGTGTCAAGTTAACAAATAGGTCATTTGCATATTTCATGAAGTTTTGTAATTAGTCATATAACTCCATAATAACTACACCAAATGTGATAAAATCTGCAGCAGATACTGATCCTACAGATATCTAATTGTGGCGTATAGCATTTAGTTGTTTGGAGTTAATCGAGGGTTCATTTGCATATTTAATGAGCTTTGTAATTAGTGACATAACACCAAAATTACAGCATTAAATTTGATGAAACTTGCTACATACGGTGATCTAATAAATGTCCGATTGCGCTGAGAAGAATTGTGCAGTGTCAAGTTAATAAATAGCTCATTTGCATATTTTATGAAGTTTTATAATTAGTCTTATAACTCTGAAATAACGGCATCAAATGTGGCGAAAACTGCTGCATATACTGATCAGACAGATATCTAACTGTGTTGTAAAGCATTTAGTAGTGTGAAGTTAATTAGGGGTTCATTTGCATATTTAATAAACTTTGTAATTAGGTATATTACTCTGAATTTACGGCACCAAATTTGGTGAAACGTGCTACAGATATTGATCTGATAAAAATTTTTGTCTGTGCTATGAAACATTGAACAGTGTCATGTTAATTTAGGGCTCATTTGCATATTTAATGAACTTTATAATTAGCGATATTACTTTAAAATTACAGCATTGAATTTAATGAAACATGCTACAAATGTTGATCTGATGGATATCTAATTGATCTAATTGTCCCATGAAGCATTTAGCAGTGTCAAGTTGATTAATAGCTCATTTGCATATTAAATAAAGTTTTGTAATCAGTGATTAAACTCTTAGAGTTCTGTGCAAATTTGATAAAACCCTGCTACATATAGTGTTATAACAGATATCTGATTGTTCTGTGAAGCGTACTACTATTAATGAACCTGTTGTAAAACACGTGAGCATATTCAGTTCATATCTGGTTTCTGTTGTTAACTTGTGTAATGATAGATTTTGATGAATCTAAGATTCGTGTTGTTATTTATGTTTATGCTCTGCTCGGCATTTGTACGGTGTTTCATTGTGTTTGAGATAATATGGTGTCTCCTCTTGTACCGTATTTTTCTGGCATTTTTGTTGTTGTTCCTGTTTCTGTGTTTGGTGACACAGTATTGTGTAGATTTGTATTTTGCATTTGTGTTATGGTAGTTCTTGTTTGGAGAATTTGCTGGCCTTGAAAAAGGCCGTCTGGTAGGGGTTTCAAAGACAGACCCGATTCTGTTCGTCCCTCTGGACGTTGTGTTTTGGGTTGTGTGTAGCCTTTCGTTTGGCCTTAAAATGTAGTGTAATAAAGGGAAAGTGGCTTCACACATCACTCATCTCGTCTTGTATGTGCTTTGGTGTGTTTAGTGTCTGAAATGTTTTGGCTGTTAGTGTGAAAATTAACAAATGAATCGTTAATTTTAAAATAAGCCATGGCGAGACGTGGGCGTAGTCGAGAGTGTCGTAGACAACCGTGACTCTTTGTCCCCACGTTTCGAAACCAAAGCGGTCTCTTCCTCAGTCGCCTAAAGATATAAGGATGTCTTTTTTTGTTTATGTCACGTCGATATTGTTAATCTGTTCTTCTAGCAATGAAGCAAGAAAACTTATATTTGGATCGTAATGTGTTTGTTCCTTCATTGACTTGTTCCTAATACAATGGACTTTCAGTGTGTCGCTGATGTTCGTATTTCTTTTGTAAGCGATGATCAGTTGTTTAGGAAATAAATTCCTTAATGTTTCGTCCTTTTCTATATGCTCCCACTTTTCACACAGAGGTAGTTTAATAGCTTGTGTCTTTATATATGGGCTATATCTTGTTGTGAACACAAGTGTGTTTTTCGTTCTGTTTTTTGTTCGCTGGTGTTCTAATTGCGTAATTCTGGTGGCGAACTTTGTCTTGATGTAATTCTAGAGATTTCTTTTTGTTTGTAGCCACGTTCCACTAATTTCTGACTGTATATCATTATCTTACTATGGTCATCCTAGAGACCTTTATATCAAAGCATCATTGCTACATCTTGAAGGTGTCCAAAGGAGAGCCACAAAATATATTCTTTGATATCCTCAGGAGATGAATTACAAAGAGCGTATGATTAAATTGAATTTGCTCCCGTTAAGCTACAGGAGAGAATTAAATGACTGTGTCTTTTTAGCTAAATGTTTTATTGTTATGTATGATTTAAATTTAAGTCAGTTTGTCACATTTAAATCTCCTGATGACACTTCCATGAAGATGCCACTTTTTAAAACTGAATGATTTCGTCACTCGTTTTTTAACAGAGCTTTTTACTCGTGTATTGTTATGCCCTTTCATAGCAAATCTTCAACAAAGTGTTAGGTCATACAAGTCCATTTTATTAAAACATTAAACGGGTCTGTTTAATAATAAATTTTATCCTAATAACACTTGTACTTGGGTGGGAAAGTGCCACTGTAAAAATTGCCGTCTCTGTTAATTTCTCTGTTTTGTTTTGTTCTGTTTTGAAATTTTTTGTATATTTTTATTATTGTTATATTCTGCGTTTGTCTTTTCTGTTTTTAATTTTGTATGTGTAACTTGTTAAATGTGTGCTTTTGTGGAGGGTTGCTTTTGTATAGGTGTTAGTCATCTGTGCGACTCATCCTGACTTTATGTCAAAGCTGGATAAATAAATAAAAAATAAATATTAAAGCTGGTTTTGAAAAACAAGCGACATAACAGTCGACAGAGCTCTGCTGTGTTATGTAGAGAATTACTTTTTGTGACACATTTGTTGATGACGAAAGTGGGAATCTTTGATAGTTCATTTTAGGATGGCCTGACCAAAAATGGCAAAATTAGCTGCAAAAATACAAAATTGAAGATTTCATCATAATTTCAATATATTACATTAAGATAAACCCTACAAACCTGTATATATCAATAATAATATCAATGCTTTCAGAAGAGTAACATTTGAGAAACAAAAATTTTGACCAAAACACAGCAAAAATTGACCCAGAAATACAAAATTGAAGATTTCATCAAAGTTCAATATATCATACTAATACAACCCCTACGGACCTGTACACCAAATATCAGAGGTAACAGACAACTGCTTTTTGAAAAACAAATTTTTTGACAAAAATGGCAAAATTTGCCCCAAAAATACAAAATTGTAGATTTCATCATAATTTTAATGTATCATATTTTGATCATCCCTATGAACCTGTATACCAAATATCAAAGGTGTCAGAGAAGCAGTTTTGATGAAATAAATTTTTGACCAAAAATGACAAAAAATTCCTTAGAAATACAAATTTGCATATTTTATCAAAAGTTGAACAAATCTTAATTGGATTACCACTAGGGACCTGAATACCAAATATCAAAGGTGTCTGACCAGCGGTTACAAGGAAGATTTTTTACCAAAAGTGCCTCTTTTTGCTCTAATTTGCATAATTTCCACAATATTAAAAAACAAAAAGAATCACTTTCTCATAGTCATATTTTGCATCTACACAACAAATATCAAATCTGGAAGTTCTGTGGTTCTCGAGATATTTGAGTGGACGGCATCCTCAAAAATGGACGGACATACATATGAACAAACAAACATACATACATACATACATACATACATACATACATACAACATACATACATACATACATACATACATACATACATACATACATACATACATACATACAGACTGACAACGGACGCCATACCGATATCCATTCCGATAGCTTCTATAGACTATAGTCTATACTAGCTAAAAGTGGCGAATAACATCAGCGCTGACATCAACATCCAACTGGAGACAACATCAAATATAACACAGAACATCTCGTATTCATGAAAACAGGCATACTGTAAATATTTTTATTATTTAATTTCATACAGAAAACCCATAATTCATTTCCTAATTCTCCTCTATAATTTACTAATCAAGATTTTACATGGTCAAAACTTATCCAGATTCAGAGCCACTCTAACAAATTAAAACTGTTGTATATGATATCTGATAGTGCTGTTCTTCTCACGTATTGGTCAAAACTTATCCAGATTCAGAGCCACTCTAACAAATTAAAACTGTTGTATATGATATCTGATAGTGTTGTTCTTCTCACGTATATACCTATCAGATTTTTGTAATTTTGCCCTACATACTGGTATAACATAATTTCAATGGCAACCTTTGCTAATTTCATATAAGCCTTAGTGTGCAGAGAAGTCGGACAAAGGTACATGTATCTTACTGTAATCATAAACCCAAAGACTTTAAAACACAACACACTTGCATTAGATAAAGGACTAAACCTGGAATAAAGTTCATATCAAAAGTTCAGGACATCACAACATTTTAAAGTCATCAATTTTTTTTTTTGGCTTCGATAATTGGCACTTGATGTGTTGCTCAAACTTTGACATCATGTCACCTGAAACCACAAAATTGAGCAGCAGCGTACTTACTTGACAATTTGAGAACATGTTCTTCTAAACTCGATACCATCTATTTATTTGAAAAGGTTACACAGAAGCTTTTCAGAAATGTTCTCAACTATTTACTGCGCTAGGTGATTGGGTACCGTGCGTTGTGGGTTCGAGCCCAATTGAAACCATCGTATTTACTTCTTCATTTACCCACATACTGTATTGGTTTTATCCAAATACTGTAATATTCATTTGATTAATATTATTTACTAATAGCTGTGGCATCCTATATCCGTCAGCACATTTTGGAGAAGGCACAGGACAAATATGGATGCGTAAAATGATTTGCTATGGGACAGAAAATCGTTTGAGAGATTGCGGAGTTTCAGGTCGAGAGAGTTCACAATTGTGTACACAAGCAAGGTGTTGGTGTTGTCTGCTACGATTCCACATCCAGAGTTGACCAATCTGTAGGAGCCCAAGGCAGTCTTCTCCACATGAGGGACGAATCAAAATACTCTACTTTAATCAGTGGGGTACCGTTTGTGATGATACCTTTGAATACATTGATGTTACTTTGCCTGCCAAGAACTTCGATACAGGTATTGAACTGCAAACAAAAAACAACAAATTTTAATGCAGCCTTATTCATCAAACACTTTTGGGTCATTGAATGCTTGTTCTTTGACAATATGATTTTAATGTATCACACAAAGCTTGAAAAAATATCGGCAAATACTTGGAAATTCAGTGTCACACCTTAATTACACAATGATTTGTGAACTCATTCGACTCAACTTAAACCCCTCACAATCATTTGAAAATTAAGTTTCACACATGCTTCTCAATTTTTTTTAATATTTACATGTAAATCTTTACAAGTGAATGTAAATAAACGAAATCCCTTTGTGCTTTTCATGCACTGTAAATACCAATTATTGAAATATTATTTACTTATATCAGTTCGTTGCCACTCTTAATTTGGAGGTTCGTTTTTGAACGACTGTGCATGCCCAGATCTCAACTCGATAACGTCACTGACTTCGAAGTGGTCGTATTTGGTTTGGAACATTGGCTTTGTTTTAACGCTATGCAAGGCCAAGTTTGGAAAAATTCGGTCATGGTTAATCTCGTGACTAACCTCACTACAAAATCATGGCAGCAAGAGAGCATTGTAGGTCGTAATTTGTCAACTTTTCGAGCTTTCTGTTTGACGTAGTACGATCGTCACCTCAATGTTTTCAGTATCGGCCTCCAAATTAAGGGTGGCAATGAACTGTATATAGTTGCGGCATCCCATATCAATCAGCAAAATTTTGAGAAGGTACAGGACAGATATGGATGGATGAAACACATTTGCTGAGGGACAGAAAGTCGTTTAAGAGAATGTGGAATTGAAGGATGGGGTGTTTAGAATTGTGTACCTGTAAAAGAAGTCGGTGTTGCCTGCTACGATTCTGCCATCCGGAGTTGACCAATCTGCAGGAGCCCAGATTCATTAAGTCAGCAGTCCTTCACCATATGAGGGATGTGTCGAAATTTTTCCACGCTTATCAGTGGGGCACCGTTTCTGATGATGCATTTGAAGATCTTGATGCAGCTATGGTCTGCCGAGAACTTGGATACAGGCATTCAGCTGTAATAAAAAACACATAAATGGCTATACATGTGCATGAGAGATGTTCGCTGTATATACATGTAGTCAAGTCTAGACAATAAATTGCTCATATTAATAGTCTGTAAAGTTATCTTTTTAAGAAAAAAGTATTCACTGACCCAAAAGGTAAAAATGTTCTCTTACTGTGTCAAACAAAGTTTGAAATAATTATCACGACCAAAAGTAAGCAATGAAGCATCAGCTTATTTACCCTTCTACAATTTATGAACATATTCTACTTTACCCAAACTTCGCCTAAAGATAAATGGCAAATTTAGAACTACTGAGTTAAAATATTACTCGGAAGTTATATTTTTTTGAATTATAATAGAGCAATAATTCAACTACAATTATATATGAACATTTTTATTTCCATTCTCGGTACCTTGCTGCAGAGGGCTAACACAACGATACCTGTATGTGTGTGTGTGGGGGG
>LD344539.1:40715-68162 GCA_001465055.1 Ptychodera flava | reverse complement strand
ATCAAGGGCATGGCAACTGAAGAGGGCGGCATGATGTCCGCCACCAAGAGTTGAAACACGGAGAGGGCCAGAAGGATCGAGATGCAGAGGCTTACCTTCTCGCCGCTGTCCGGCGGTAGGTAAAACACCATGAGTGTTAAGAATGACATTATCATACACGGTATGATCAGATTTACCACGTAGAAAGCAGATCGGCGCCGGATGACGATGACGTACTCAATGTTGGAATAAATCTCCGGGCAACAGTCATACTTCATCGTGTAATTGATGCCGGGGGCTTCCAAAACCTCCCATTCGCTGTTTTCCCAGAAATCTTCTTTCTCCGCCTCATCTTGCATAAGCATCAGTAAGAGTTCAGTGCCACTGTATGCCCATGACCCAAACTTGAGCGTACAGCGTTGTTCATCGAAAGGAAAGAACTCGATGTCGATTTGACATGGGCTCTTGAAAATTGTCGGTGGCGCGTAAAACAAAGTACCATCGTAATAGAGTCTGGCTTTGAAAGTCTGCTTTGTTGACATAGATGACCCATAGTTTCCATCGGCACTTAAAATAAGAAAAAAAAACGAGATATGTCCTTATTTCTGCATTGAATTTACATTGATGTGAGGTTTGTCAACTGAACGTGTCCTGCTTATTAATTGTATTTCATAATCAGAATCAAACGAGCCAATAACGAGAGTAAAGGAAGTTCAAAGTGTTACTTCCAACGTTTATATCCCTGGAATCAATTAGACTTGTTCAGTTGTCGCTTTTTATGCCGGGCTACATCGATTCCACACCCTGGAAGGTCTTAGGGTTAAAATACTGAAGGGGCTCACAAGGAGTCGTCGTGCATAAACACGGTGTGCTACTTTGACGTCAGGAGGGATACATAAATTGACCTTTTTTCGCTCTATGAGGAAACAGCTCAACCATGTAGCATTACTAGAACGCCAAATAGATAACTTACGGTCGTTACTTTACTTCCGTTGTCTTTCTAGTTAAACGATACTGCGCTCACTAAAAAATCTCACAATAGTAAAAATAAGATGAGCTAGCTGTTTTGAAAATAGCAGGGACTCGCACAAAATACTGTCATAACATTGTTCAAAATGTATTTATTATTATTAATTATTATTATTTATTTATTTATTTTTAATGTCAAAAAAGCATCAGTGAACGTTAATTCATACTTACTTATTATAGAGTACGATGTCGGGGTACCATACTGTATGTTCGGGAATGGAAGCCGCCGTCAGATTGTTGTAATCCAATGGATCCCATCTTAATCTATAATCAATCCATTGCTGAAATGAAAGAGAGGCAGTTTATGAACAGCAACCACGGCAAATAGTTCTTTTATACGCGTGCTAGGATATACACAAAACGTTTGTTACTCATAGAACTTTTTAGCCGTAGGGTATACGCAGGGTAAGTTACTTTCCTTACTCTCTTACCTATCTTTTTTACCCAATGTATACAACTACACGATGCATTTTTGGCATGGCAAAGTTTTGCTATTTTGTATAATAAGCAGTTGCACTACACCAAATCAGTAATGTTTTTGTTGTTCTAAGTGTGTATATGGTTTTTAATATAGCCGTAGCACTGCATTGTGGGATAACCAGGAAAAGGTCTATAGGGTATATGCTCTGTTTCGAATCGCATAGACGATCGATATGGTAAGAATAACTTCAAAACTGTGTAAACGTCTCTTAAACTCAAAACTCAGGCTCTGTTTTTTATTTGGGAGGTGAACGCTACGGTTGTGTTAGATGGTGATACATTTTTTATGTACACACAGCCGGAAGGGGATTGCAGAACTGGGACATATCATTCATAACAGAGAATGGAGGCGAAAACATCAACGGTTCAATAAAATCGCAGTGTAATTATAACTTTCCAAGTCACCGAAGCATTGTCGTATGCTTTTTCAAAGCAGCAGTCAATGCCAGCGACGATGATAATGATGATGAAATGTTGTCAATAATAGGATTGATGAGCGTCAAATGGCTTTACATTTTGCGTGACAGTTTTGTATTAAAATCTTGATAGGGAACATGATATTGACAAGACAACCTGAAAGCGAGACTAGCTTCTCGTTTCTTAAATCAGGTCAGTGTAAATATATATTATACGTACTTCTATTTCTCGAACTATTCATATACATAGCAAACATACAAAAAACACTAATGGGTGCATTTCATACAAAAACAGACTCTGTGGTTTACCATATCTGTTATTAATTTCCTGTGTAGACAGCACATATTGCAGTGTCTTAATTCAGTAGCGTTGTTGCGAACAAAGCGGGCGATTGATCTTTCGAAATCTTGTAAATTGTATATTTACATGTAGATCGTTTTTTCAGCACCTTATCTTTATTGTAAATGATTAACAAAACAGTTCAATAATTTCAAAAGAGATGGCACGACAGCTCTGGAAAAAAAATTGACGGATTTTGATTTTTGTAATAAGTCATTATACGTTGCATTTCTTTATGGAGATAATGTTGAATCTCTCAAGGAAGAAAACATCTGTTCGATTTTTTATCTGTGTGTTATTGTGACCCAGGTCATATCTGCCTTGTGTTTAGTGGGAACGTCATTTATTAAGTAAATGACGAGAGTCTCCATCATTTTGACGCTGCAATAATAAAATTTGCCATTTCGATGACCTGAACCTGCTCTTCAAAGGGATAAAACATCCTAGGCACAAACAAGGATTTACCACCGTGTACCATCCTTCGCATATCGATTCGAGTGCTTTGACCTGAACAGCTAGTAACACCAACGCAATCCTGTATCCAACATCAGAAAAAAATTACAGCTCATATACGATGTGTGTGTTCATTTGCGTGTGATCGGTGACAAATCTAGAAAGGTTAGAAACCCAGGGCGATTTCTGCTAATCATGAAATGTTCACCAAGTGAACGACTCGATATGAAGTGCTCACCGATTATCTACGCCGAATCGTTTCGCTTTGAGGAATTGTGTACGGCTTTTTGAAATACCTCTCCTCTGTCAACAGCTTACATTATCCACTTAATGCATTTCAGCACATTTTGCAATTCCCAGCGGCATTGCGAGTTGGGCGCATAAAAAAGGCAAATGGAACAGCATCGACGTCTGAGTTCAATGTTGCCACTTTCAAAATATTTTTTTTAACCACAATTAACCAGCATTTTCGTTGACTTGATATTCCAGAGGGAGTAACAATGCCATATTTGTCACAATCGTTCATGTAAGGCAATCGCTTTAAAAAAAACCGACGACTCATGCAAACGTATTTTTGCCACTTTGTTCGGTACTCGGTGCATCGAGTTTCCTTTCCCCGTATAATTGCGACTTGACTGAACAAACAGACCAAGTTCACGCTCTAGATGTTGAAAATAGTTCAAGGTCGGCGTGGCAATGTGTCTTGAGAAACATTCGACATCGTGATTGACGCAAGTTGTGGCATGGCCCTCTATGCTCATTTGCAAAAGCATTGCAGAAGATTCGAAACATTGAGTATAGGACATAATCCTCTATTACTGGGCATGCAGGACAAATGCGTTTGGAGCGGTTACTGCATCTGGTTCAAAGACACTGATATTTCATCTGCCATTGATTCATATTAATCGTATTAATTTTCATGGAAAGGCTAGAGACGCATCGGATTTTAGCAGCAAAGTGTAGAACTATATGTGCCCGAGCAATATTTCTGACATTTGTTGCGCTTATTGACATCATGCCTCCGCCTGTAAAACCGTTTGCGTGCTGAACTTACGAAGAGTGTCAGTGCGCGTAATCTAGCGATGAAATTGTCGCAACCCACATTGATGGAAGGACACAACATTTGTCGCATTGTAATGTGCAGAGCTTTAAATGCAATTTTAGTCCATCATTGAAAATGTCGAACGTCCGCGTCGTTTGATTTATTTCTTTTCCGCCGTGATTGACGTTGAAATCAACACAAATTAGCTGAAAGGAAGAAGTATCGATTTTTTTGTCCGATGAAAACAGTCCGCTCGGAATTCAACCCGCAAAGACTCAATCGATGGCCAGTTTTAAATTTCCACACGTTGTACTGTCGGGCCTTCTGAAAAGTTAGAGCGCAGAGAAGACACTTGACATATGGAAGGTATCAGCTGTCAGGCATCGGCAAAAGCTTTCATTTCCGTCGAGTAACGCTGATGAAAGTGCTCATTATCCCTAACATTCGTTGCCATCGATACCGTCATGTTGATCGAAAGAATGTACAATCGTCTTGTCTCTATCTATCTATCTATCTAGCTATCAATCTATCTACCTATCTATCTATTTCTATCTATCTATCTATCTATCTATCTATCTATCTATCTATCTATCTATCTTTCTATCGATCTATCTATCTAGTTGCTTTCTATCTATCTATCGATCGCTCTATCAGTCTATCAGTCTGTCCGTCCGTCAGTCCGTCCGTATGTCTGTCTGATATCTGTATGTCTGTCTGTCTTACTGTCGGTCATGTATGTATGTATGTATGATTGTATGTATGTATGTATGTATGTATGTATGTATGTATGTATGTATGTATGTATGCATGTATGTGTGTATGTATGTATGTATGTATGTATGTATGTATGCATGTATGTATGTATGTATGCATGTATGCATGTATGTGTGTATGTATGTAGGTAGGTGTGTATGTATGTATGGCTTTCCGTTTCGTGATGATCGCGAATTACTGAGCGTGTTCTTATTTAGAGACCCGAGCTATTTCCATGTTTCAATTTTTAAATAATGAATGACTTGCTGAAGAAAATAAAGATGAACTTCAATGGCATCTGAGGTAGGTTATAATGTCCAAATGTATCACTAAGGCCGGGAAGAATGAATAAATTCTTCCCTTAAATCGCAACTTCTACTATAACCAATCTGGATTTTTTTTAATGACAGCAAATACATACTTCCTAGTTGCAATTATTTCAGTGCTAGTGTTGATGACACCCTTCAGTCTCTCGAGTTTTCATGCCGGCGGGACTTCCGGAACGAGACTTCCGTATGGATTCCGAGTAGAGCGGCTATCAACTAATTTAATAGCTTCAGTATTTTTATGTGGTATACCGAAACAGAAGTCGAGGTTGTTTGACCTTGACCAGTTTGGAAAATCTAGACACCAAGCTGTCAGTAACATTGCATTATGTTTGAGAAAAAATCTACGGATAAAAAAATTTGCTTGTTGCCTCTTTAGCTTTGCCAAAAGTAGCCCGAGAAATGATCTTCTCTTCTCTGGCCTATTTGCATATTTCGCAATGTTTTACTCTAAGTAAATAACAAATGCATGGCGGTAAGAAAGAACGAATGAAATTATTAATGAAACTTCTTTAGATTTAACAGACACTATAACTGACTTATAGTACTCCTGCCCTGTCGGATGCGTTTGAAAAAAAAGATGTAATTGTGTTGTTCGCAGAAGTGCAGAGGGAAAATATTTTTCAAAAACTTACGTGTTTCATCCAAACACTCGTTGTCATGATTTGATTCTTCTCATCCTGTTGAATGGTACATGGTACAAATCAAAATTAATTGTTCAACGTCTGGTACAAGTCTTTAAAAGAGGCACAGGTCTGTGGACACTTAAAGAAAGGTACGTAACATTTCTCCCTGGATGTTTGTTCGGAGTAATAATTTGAAGAAAAAAATTATTGAACCAGTTCAGAAAATTCAATGTTTTTTGAGTGAAAATGACTCTTTCAATGTGTACTGGAACTGTAAGTTGATCCATCATACAATCACAGAAGTCGAAAAAGTTTGTTTTTCTGTTCAAGAGATCAAAAACATATAAACACAGACATGAACACAGTTCTCGTGATACCCTGTTCATCATGACCTTTCCACTTGTTTGTCCATGGCGATGGATAATAACGGAGGTTTAAAACACTCTTTTATTGTATTGTCATCAGTTGTAAACAAATGAGGTCTAATTTTACACAAATCTACCTGTAGAGTACGTTTGTTTGGGAGTTTATAGTGACAATTATTATCATCTACATTGTAAGGAGAATTCGTCAAACGATTAAACTGGTCATTTTTTTCGCGATGAATTATCGATGACGCACATTTTAACACGTATTTCAACTCATAAATATAAATTAATATTTTATGAATCACTGATACTTGTAAACTAAATCACGTTTCTCCTTTGTGGTAATAAAGGTACCTACCACATCCAACAATTGTGTTATTGACAATCCAAACGTCACTGTTAGTGTTTCGCTGGGATTGTACACCGGTCTGGCAAAGTGGTTGTAAACGTCCGCTCGGTTAAATAGTCCCTTTTCATAGAGCAGTCGGTCCTCTGCAGCCAGTGGCCTCTCACCTGTCAACAAGTAAGCAACAATAACTTTCACTTTATAATGATACATCCCTTTGAAGAAATATGCCAGATGGCAGTTTATTGAATGGCAAAGCAATCTTTACAGTGACAGATTTCGCTCTCGTTAACATCCCAAGAAACAGTTGATTTTCCTTTAAATTTGACCAAGGTTCATGAAAGTCTACAAATCTCGCCAGAATCCAAATAACCCTGGTATAAGGCTGTAAGAATTTGATTGTGAACAATCATGTTTAAGCATATGACCTGACTTCCATGTCCCTATATAATTAGGAAGTATAGGTCGAAGACGCCACTTTTTCTGTACGTCTGCACTCGCACACTGATGTCTTATCCTTTACATATCGTAATAAACACGTATTGTAATTTCGAGCCGCATGAATATTACATAAGTCCAAGTTTAACATCTAATTTACTACCATTGCAAACTACACTAGTTGCGTCTACTTTTGATCACCGCTTATGTACGACAGTAAAAATCAATAATCCCTTTAACCTCCTATTTCAGTGTAGGAAATGAACACATCAGTGAACTAACAAATGGTTGTGAGTGCAACCTCATTTCTGCTGTCGTAAGAAATTCACAGAACACATCCCCAACCTTCAAACAGATGTCAATCGATATTTTAAACTCTCTTTTAAAAGCTACCATTTGGCCAATTCGCTCGTCCTCGGGATTTTTTATTAAAAAGTGTTGTGTTTATTGACACAGCTGATTCTCAGGAAAGTCGTGAGGAATTGCCAAAGCTTCATGGGTAACATTGTGACATCGCCATGTCAAGTATACTTGTACTTTTTTAAAAAAATGCAACATTGCCTTATTCTGCGCATGTAATAGCTGTGCATTCAGGTTTGTTCAAAGTTACACTTGAACGTACGATTCTCTACCCGACAACAGAATAATGGTTTTTCCGTCCCTCGGTTGTCGCCCCTCTGTTATCCTTCGGTACCATTTGCTGATGCTTTCTCAAAAGTAACGATGACGGTAATATAGCTATTTTGCAAATAACACGATTTGAACTAATTTGGGATAAGTGGATCTTCATATTTTTCAAATTTCTTAATAGTGTTAGGTGCCGTAGACCTGAAAGTTGCAATATTACAACCTACTCACAAAAACAAGAGTGTAACTTAAAAGGAAAAGCCGATGAGCTTACATTTGAAGATAAGACCGATCTTACTTCACCATTCAATCATCAAATTAGTTCCAATCGTGTAAAATAAAATTACTGCAAAGCTTTGTCTCAGTGGCGATGGGTATGAGCATGTAAGTTACATGACAAGCCCTCCGCAAAAATTCGAGAATATGCATCGTTAATCAATGGCACTGATGGCATTTGTGATTATCTCAATCAAAGCAAACGGATATGAGACATACAGACAGACAGACAGACAGACAGACAGACAGACAGACAGACAGACAGACAGACAGAAAGAAAGAAAGAAAGAAAGACAGGCAGACAGACGGACGGACAGGCAGGTAGACAGACAGAGACAAATGGATGCATACACAGATGCACATATTGTCTCACTTCCATTTCTTCGAGCATTGACGACCCGAGTAGTGACGTTAACGGGAACAAATCAAAGAGTTATCAAAGGACTATTTACAACACAATCATAAGAATAATTACATTGCAAGTATTTTAATCCTCATTTGACAGCTGCGCTATAAGCTAAAGATGCAGGTTGGGTTGCAAAGAACAAAACATGCACATTTGTCGGAAATAATGACAAATAAGACAACATAATTTACGTTTGCATTTATGACGATATCCATCTGTACCCCAAATTATCTGGAGCCAGGTTCCCTCTAATTGATTGTTCATTTTGTTTGAAGAACGATCTCCATTCCTGAACTTTAGATGAGAAAACCTACTAGGCACTAATGCAAAGCCCAATCTACAGTAAACGTCGTCTGTTTCTGTGTCTGTACTAAAAAATTTCGAGGACCATTGATAAAAGTAATTTGTATTTTGCCCACTTACGGTTGTCCGATCAGATTGGAAGTAAATTATATCTTCAAACAGTGCATTTTTGGATTAAAATTTTTTATTAATGTAGGTAATAACACAGTAAAATATAATGGCCACCATTCGAGGGTCAATATATTTTACTGTGTAATTACCCTACACTTAAAAAAAGTGGTGGTAAATTTAGCTTACAATTGTGAAAAAACCAAGAAGGCATGTTTTCAATGATGGTTTACCTATGAGCTCAAAACATGCACAAGGACAATAATATCTTGCTGAACCATTGACTTTATTTCTTGTGAGTACGTTATCGATGTAATCCCACGAAAACTACGCGTATATCCATGATGGAATAACTTAATGTTATGACGGTGATGTATTTAATTAACAACTATGAACATGAAAAGGACATTGTCATGAACAAAAAATATGTTTAACAATCCAACATTTTCCGCCCCGAGCACGAGTGGAACACAAACGGACACACTATTAGTTATTCTAACGTTTGCATGATACAGACTTTTTATTTATATACATCATTCTATTAAACAAAAATCTTTTTAGACACAAGTTCAGAATACAATTTCCAAACAAAAGCAAAAGATTGACATGTCATACATATATTTTACAAATATTTTTTCTCTCTCTGGAAATACACAACACCAATATATATATATTGTGTTTACATTACTTGTGGCGTTTTCTAATGCAATGAACATTGTAGAAATTCGGAATTACTTTATTCAGCTAATTCTGCTTTCATCGTAGTTGTTACTTGCAATAAGACAAGCCAAATTGTTTTTTACATATATAAATATTGTGGTAAAGCAATATCAGTCAGGACACAAGGCAAATTTAACGTGAGCAATATATGCACTGTATACATTCCCGGGTAGTTCAAGAAAGTGATAAATCGTTCATGAAGAAGGAAGCTATGATAATTTGACATTGGTTGCTGCAAAATGAATTGGTAAACCATGCCAAAGTAACTTAAAGTATTCAAAGTGCTTAGAATTGCTATTATGAGTACAACTTTGCAGGCAGGATATTAATTGTGCTGTGCGGGTGCATATAACAGTATGCAAATTAGTGCTGTACGAAACACACAAACCATATTAGGATAAGCTATCAGAAAATAGCCAAATTATCGTCGAAAGTTTAGGAAGTTTTGTAACTCTGCGGCCCCATTTGCGAGCTAGTTAACTCAACACTCAAGCCTACTTATGGTTCATTTGCCATTTCTATGTATTTTCCATCTCAAGGTTTGATTGGTTTTTACCACGAGGTAACATATTATGTGCAAACTTAAACTGAAATACTGCTGGCTGGCTGTTATTGCATGGCACCGAAATTGATTTACATTAAAAAGAGGCAATATCATCACAAATCTTGATATTAAATACGTAAAACATGGTTATGAGTTACTTTGTCGTAAGATCAGCCAATTACATCAATATAGCTTTAGTTTTAATGAAAATAACCAAATCATTTAGGGCAAAAAAACCAGTAAAATTTGACATATCTCAGTTTTAGGACACAAACTATCTTAATGTGGTAGGGGATGCATGTAAAACTAAGTGGCTAGCTTTAACTTCCCAGAGGTCAAAACTTGTCGCCACACTTCACCCAGTGGTAACTGCTTATGGCCTTCTGTTAAATTAGCTGTTTTTAAGTATAAAGTGGGACATGCGTAAAAGATGACAAACGCCCCTTTTATTTTATTGCAATCCAGTTGAGGAGTTTGTACTTACCGTCAACCTGATGAGTCTGGATATTGCAAATCATGATCAATGTGCAACTCAACAGTGTGAGAAGAGCTGAAACCATCCTTGTGAGCGATGAGTTGTGAAAACCATATCTGACGGATACAATGGAATGAACAGTATCATTGTGAAAAGAACGCAACTCGTCAAAGCCATCTAAAAAAATCAATGGCAATCAATGTAGCTGCAGTAATACAAATCTTTGGAGTGGATAAACGGAGGGAATCGATACCATCTGTTGAAGAATTTTAAGTGTACATGAGCATTATAGCGTTAACGGGTTCATGACTTCAAAGTGATGTCGATAGTAGTGTATGTGTGTTACTTGTGTGGTACTAGCTGTAAAGTATGTGTTTAACAAAAGCGAAGTTATATTAGATGAGTGTATGCGTGGAATATGAGCAATGCAAGGTGGTGCGACGCCTAATGGGGCACAGTATGATTTATGACAGTTTGCTTCGTATCTGTTATATTGCAAAACATGATAAACGTTACATCGATGAAAATGTTCAGGAATATTGTAGGCAGGCGCAGAAGATCAGTTTCACCAATGTCCCTTATTCATAAGACCGTGTTAAAGCTAGCTCGAGCCTCGAAAGTGAAAGACTTTCTCAAAATTTTCTCGAGCAAACTTTCAACCACTCTCTTTCAAATTCAAGAGTAAATTCCGGGATCGCCGAGCAAATTTTGGTACTAGAGCAAAAATTTCCTAATATATCTACCGATATTTGAATTCAAAATGGCCGCAATCCATGTGTTAGCTCTATTGGGAAAAATAAAATTCCCGATTTTCACAAAACTGAGCATTTAAACACTTTATATGCCCCATTAGCTTCAAACGAAAGAATATTGCAAATGTTTGAGTGTCTACATATCTGTCCCCGAGGCGCATTGTACCTTAACGAATCGTATTATTATTTATGACAGTTTGCTTCGTATATGTTATATTGCAAAACATGGTACGTTGCCCATTGTACCTGCAAACGAATCAGTATTATTTGCTTGATTTCGGATTCGCGCCACATGTTAAACTGTACTTGCACTAGCACAAAATGCATTTATCATAGTGTTGCCCTCTAAAGTTTAGTGAACGGAGTTTTTTCCGAATGTTGTAAAGCTTTAAAACTTTTTAAAATATAGTTGGCATTATTCTTTATTCGTTTTTTACCGAATTATACAGGATAAAAAAATTTTGAGCTTTTATTTAAACATCACGGTAGAAATCACATCAACAAGCAACTTTTACAAACACCGATATGAAAGTGTATGAGACAATACAGGATTATAGATATCTTCAGAACAGACATCTGCTTCTGACAAATCGATTTGTTCCCCTAGGCTCTGTGTCGATACAACTGTCACAAAGTGAAGTAAAAGTTGAAGTAGAGATGAGAGAGAGAGAGAGAGAGAGAGAGAGAGAGAGAGACTATTTATAATAGTCAATGGGAAATTCGTGTTCCACTAGCGACCGTAAAATATGTATGATTTGAAATAATCCTTTGTTGTAAGAAAAGCAACTACAGCATGATTTTATATTCTATGAACCAAAACATATTTTATTTACTGTAGTATCCGTGGCCACCTTATCAGAGAACGACCGATTCACTTGAGCTGCGAAAGACTTGCACATTAACCCTAATTTTTGGAACTATTTATAAATTTATAATCAGTATGACCGATAATGGCCCTCGATAATATAGTAAGGGCTAATAGCATCATTGTTGACGGAAGCGAAAAACAGTCGACAAGACACTATAATTATTGGCCGTCGACATGCTTTGCCCAAATGCTCCAGTTCACAAGCGCATGCGCCATTCTTTCACATGCGGATCGATGAAGCTCATCCTTTATTTCGGGCAGTATTAGGAATAGTTAACACACCAGAAAGTGCTCGTAAAATGCCATGAAAAAAGACCCGACTCCTGCCTCAATGCCTAAGTGGATTATTATATTCAATGTTTTTGCAACTGATTCCTGCTGGGTCGACCGCCACATCCTATTGTCTAAAATTCTCTCATGTCGTCATTATTTCCGTATGACATATTTATATGGAAAGGTCAAAGTGGATACAGTGATTTTATTTATTATTCTCCAAATATTTTTTGTTATTCATTATTTATTTTCCATCAATTTGATGTTATTTATTATTTGTTTTCCATCCTAATTATGTTAATGTACTTAGTAATCAACTTTCAGTATAAAGAAATGAAATAACAGAAATGTAATTTTTGTATTGTGACATGCTGCTTTCATCAAAGCCTTCTTAAACGAATATTAATATATTTTATGGCATTCTTTACGTTGGTGCACGAGTAATACTGAAAAAACAGCTGGAATTGCAGCAAGACGAAGAAAACATCATCAGCATTTAAAAACACGTTAACCTCGCCCTAGAAAACTACACGTAAGGCAACTTTATTTATAAAAATCTCTCATCTGCAGTCATTGATCTGTCTTAAAAGCTATATTTCGCACTTTAGAAAGAGCCAGATCGGAGATTATTGACGAAGCAGCTATGTCAACTAGGTCATTGTACAAAACCAATGCTATCTCGGTGTTAATGTAAATTTAGTGTCGTCATCCTGGGTAATAAAAGATGCAATCGTTTGTGCTACACGTTGGCGCAGCGTGCCATACTTTTCAGGTGAAGTGTTACAATGTCACGGCAGGATATTGTATAAATTGAGGGGTAGATTTTAAGTATTACAGCTAATGTTGGAACTTAAAAGCATGTAATTTGTGAAAAGGGGTGTCAATGGCGTTGACCTTATTGTCATTTCCTCAAACTGTAAAGGTGTCACTACTCTAATAGAGTTCTAGTACACAAATGGGCTGTTTTGGTGTTACATGTACGTGCGTTGAAACTGAAATATTTTAATTTTTTTCAAAAACTCCTCAAGGAAACTTCAACCACAATTTACAAAATCACGAGAATAATTATCGTAATGGATGGATAAATGCCTGAAAAAAGCTGGTCTGAGAAAAAATATATTTTTCGATTCTCACAAAGACAAGGCGATAAGAAAACTTCATGTATTCTATAAGCTTCAAAATGAGTCCACGATAGCAGAATACCAATAAAGCGATGAAAATTTGACAGTCTGTATGTCTCAGAGGAGAATTGTTCTGTAAGACGACACGAAAAATATAACATCAAGTTTGTTTACGTGTCCCCAAGAACAGACTAGGAATACCTGTACGGTGTTGTGTGTGTCCTCATCACTGAACGTCGGTATTTGCATGGAAATGCCTGAATTACGAAATCTCTGGCAAAATTATTGCGACTCGTGATCTGACAGAGCAAAACAAGAGACAAATAATGAAGGTGATTACTTGAGTAGAATGCCCTTCGGGGACAGACATCCGAACTCTTTGATTTTTAAATGCTTTTCTGGTCTACTGCTTATTGGGGATCATTTTAAAGAACAATTTTCACTGTTTCAGTTTTTTTCAAATCGAAAATTTTATTTCCGCATAGACTTAGCATAAGGATGGCGGCCATTTTGAATTTCAAATCAGGTCAATGTTGAGTAAATTTGTTTCATTATTCCTAAATTTTCAAGGTGACCCTTGAATTCTATTGGCGATTTTGAAGGAGAATAATTGAACGTTTCATTGAGGAAAGTTTCGGCAGAAGTTTAAGTCTTATACTTTAGAGGCGCGTATACCACCTTAATGCATTTTTCAGTGTACTGAAAGATAAGTAAGTCGATTTCGCTGCGTAAACGTGGAACAGGCAGACCTTGGAGTAGTAGGGTATGCCTATTATTGTTAGGATGATGTTGATGACCAATAATGTCCCAACAGTGACAAGCCATTATCTAATTATATAATTTAGTCATGCGTTAATTAACTGACACTGAATTTTACTGAGCGGTGGTAGATGATTATGATGAAGTTATGATTAAGAGTAAATATAAACACAAAGCGTGCAAATTTTATGCGTTTCCAATTCTCGCTACCTTGAATAGCTAACAACTTATCGGCGCGGGCGGCAAGCTACATGGTATCGAAATGTATTGTGGGTAAAAAGTCGATTTCTCTCCGCAGCAAGAGTTTGAGATGGTGATTTCATATTTACTTTTAACTCACTTATAATCACTTTCGTGGCAAAAAAAGACTGCTTGTTCGTGAAACTAATTCAACTTATTCATCTTGTCATCTTTTACGCGTTTCTGTCTATAAATTCCTGATAACCTTACACTTTACTTTTGCCTCTGTAATCTTTTGTGTTGAAGATATGGTCGACCGCCTGAGACTTTTATGACTCAATTTGCTGGCAAAATCGTATTTGATGTACCGACCGGCAAAAACAGACTACTACACCGTGAGTCAGTGTGCATAATCTCGTAAGGCAGTCCCGCTCAAATTGTATTCAACTATCGTAAAAGAGGTTTTCACAATGTCCCCCGGTATTCGGACACTGCGATAGTATTTCTGATGACCGAAGAATGTTGAAGAACTTTCTTCACATTTCCATAGCGATTGAAAGGTGGAATTGACTTGGAGTTATAAAATTTTACGAAATGGTAAAAACCTTGACTCGTATAATAATATTTGATAAGATTTTCATATGAATGGAATGAAGGCGGCGGATTAAAAAAAATTATTTGTAAAAGATGTCCGAAGCTGGCGGTTAAAATAAACGTAAGGGGCATTTACATTCAGATTCTGCAAATACTGATGGGTTTCAGGCAATCACTCTAAGGTTGTAAGTGTATCGGCACTTATATTCTTTCGATTGTGTAATAAATTTGTCCATTTACAAGTCCTGCAGTGAAAAACGCCGCTTTGGTGAAATTGTGAAACGAGGAATTTATGTCATAAATGCGCAAAACTGCGAAATAAAATTGAAATAATCGCCAGTGTTATGTGATTCATATGTTGGAGGATTGAACTCGAAGATACAGTTTCAATTCGTTCAGTGTTCAAGCTTTTTCTTTCCATGGAACATGGATGGTACAAACAATACGTGTTTATTGAAACCCAACCTTGAATCAAATTATCGAACATAGAAGATTTAATTTCCGAGGTTATCTTCCCATGAAAATACCTAAAAATAAATAAAATTCAATGAATACGTCAACAAACAGCGGTTGTCATCGAATCATCGACATTGCAAGCTTAGATAAAAGGTACGAGGCGCCAATAATTTATTGTATTTTTGATTCAAGATCTATCTTATCGCACTTTTGAGAGAAAATCGTTCTAAATAGGGATATTGCTTGACACGGCCCACTAATTGCTAAGTCAGCGATTCAAAGAGTGTAGATCGATACGATTGGGAATTCACACTTCTAGGAGAACAATTGACAGAGATTTTGACACAGAAATATTCTTCAAAACATTACATGCCCATCGTTTTGTGTTTGGAATATTTCTAAGTGAAGTAATCCTTTCACACCGCCACAGAAAGATTGTTTACATTTCTCTGTGTCGTGACCAGCTGTCAAGTTGGGAACATTTTTCAAAGTATTAACGGGAGAAACATCTTGTTTGAATATTCCAGGTGAATGATCAGTGTGTACGTTGTTTTTCACACATATCATGGCCAGTATATCATGCAATATTTGAGTTGCCTCTTCACGTTGTCATTACAATTAAACTTGATAATTCTTTCATTTGGTATCGTGAAAAGTCAATCTATGTACTTGTTGCTTTATTTTACTGTAAGCTGCGTATTATATTTTCAAATGTTACTTGATTGATGACCTTTGATTTGAATACAAATTATGACACAAAGTTTATGTTTCTCGAACTTTTCTTTTCGAGTTGCGTTTAACCTTCACATGGCGGTCAGAGAACCATGACAGAGAATATTTTCGTCTTTAATACCGGCGAGTTCGTTTAACCAGTGTACATCCTATACAAACATGCCATATAAAAATTCATGATATCTGGGTATGCTCATTTACATTTACAATTTTGTTACCAAATTCAGCTGATTTCGCTGACCGTTACGTTAACTGCACAATTGATTACAATGTATTTACTATCCCTAGCACGCAGTAATGTCTGCTTGCAGAAGTCCGCTACACAGGGAATGAAATTCTCTTCGGAGAGAGTAGCTCACGTTATCCATAGAAATACTGAGAGAATATAGTACTATTGAAAATATATGATGCTGCATCACTAGAGATGTTTGGCAAGCGTACAATGAACAAAGGAAATCCATCTCTCTTAGCAAATAGTTTGTGAACGGACATTCCCCCCCCCCCGTCCGCAAATGATACTATCAATCTCTCGTTATGTGCCATTCGACTGTTATCTTTGCGTTCAAGCATGAGAAACTGGTTAAATAACGAGATTCTTTTGGACGTGTTTCTTGTTGATCTTCAAGACACACATAATATTACGGACAAAGGAATAATGCAGCGCGGTAAATTGGTAGGAAAGAAGCTTAGGGGACTAGAATATTCTTTTATACGTGTTTTCAATGACTTGCCATGTAAACAAAGTTTCCCAAGCCTTTCGCAATAGTGTCTTTATTGCGATACATAGTAAACAGAACTTCCATGTTAGCTAGTTTTTACTGCATTAACACAGATGTGTGAAATATATACACGCCATTGTAAGTGCTGCCAATAATCACACTTGCCGGGCCAAAAAGCTTGTTACACATTTATTTCAACATTCCAGCCTCGTATTTGCTTCCATTGATCAAATAAAGCATTTATTAATAAACAATTAAGCCAGAGATGGCAACACAAAACCGAAACTGAATGCGCACTGCTGTACGGATATCCCCACCCTGTGTCATTCATAGAAGGCGGCCGTACTAAACATTTTGCCTATACCGGAACATGATCATAAAAATGAATGATTTTTGAATGATGTCAACAAGATGTGACATTTGCAATAATAGGCCGTAGGTATTGTATTGACCCTGGCTTTTGATTACACGTATTTGCATTGGATCTACCTTTCACGGCGTTTTAATTGCACTCCATTGGCAATTAAAATATGTTGCTTACACAAATTTTGATCTTTTTCAGACACAGTGTTTTCTTTTATTTGTTCATTGGGAACAGACGAATTTTACATACTTAGTCGTTTTAACAAATGATATAATTCGAAGAGTGCATTGGTTATTTTTCTTAGCATTCAATTTTGAGGTCGACAAACCTGAAACATCGGTCGTTTACTTATTGAATTATCTCGGAAACATTGAAGCATGTCATCCTTCATTTAAGTTGAGCAAAACAGGGACTGATATTTGCATGTTGCAGCCGTTAAGCAATGTAACTCTGAGCTTACTACACGCCGGAGACATGTTGGCACGATTTGTTTCGAGCAAGACGGACTGCGAAAATCGCTCCCAAGGAGTGAGACCAAATGCCGTCCCTTTCTGCAGGTCTTCCGATTTTCTCGATGGAAAACGGATTTAACATGATTGGGTGGCAGACCCTCTACTTTCGCACTGACAAACATGGACATTTTGAATAAAAGTGTTTGGCCTGCGAGTAATCGGTCAAGTGAGAAATTTTAAAACCATAGTTACGTAACTACTGTAGCATGATCTCTTGTGCCGTGTAACTTACATTTAATAAGTCTTAAAAGACGCAGTAGCTATGACCAAAATTTTACGATTTTCCCCATTTTTGTTACTATAACACAATATGCATTTTCTTATTTTTCTCCCTCAGTAAGGTGTGATGTAAAGCGTTCGTCTTGCAAACGCGATGCACTGTACTGTTTTTGGTAAATGTATTCTAGGCCGGACTGAAATTCAGTGGTTACCAATAACTCTCTACTGTCTGTGCTTTTACGTAATACAATACACACAGGCTGTTTTGATGAGTTGAATGCTGGGTATTGAGACATAGTTGGAAGAACTGGATATGTGTGATATAGTGATGCTCTACTCTGTATGACGATACTTCACACATCACGTTTTTGTGTGATGTGAAATATCTCAGTCGTCTATTTCTACAGGATGATAGGTTCTGACAATGATACACACATGTCGACAAGTCATTTTACGTAAAATTTCCACTGAGTCAAAGTGCGCATGGCTAAGCCAATCGGAAATTTTCAGTTCGCCCCCGGACCGAACACTGGCAGTTCTGTCCCTGTGGACACTGCACCGAAAAATGAAAACAACTGTTTCATTGTTGACTGACGGATGTTTGCTGGGAACTTGAAGAGTATTATATTCAATAATGAATTTTCAGAAACGTAGACCCCAAAACACATTATTTACCAGTCACCCTTATTAGCATTGCATCGATTCTGACGTCATCGCCAATCATTCTAATAGCGAATAATGAGGCAGCTTTCAAAGCCAAAAGTCCAAATTAATTATCATTTAGTCTTCGCATGACTGATTCTTAAAATACCGTCTCGTTGTCTTGCCAAAATCAGTGTAAATCAAGGTCGACACTCAGGGTCCTCGGTAGACAGCAAGCGTTTTCAAAAAGTTCTTTTAAGATGTTTTAACGTCGATCCACGAAAGGATGCGTGTGTTTCCTGGTCAAAGGGACAGTATCTGTAGCTTTTGATGATATTTTCACTATTTTTACTTTTTTCTCCACTTTCTTGCCCTACTCCAAAAAGCATGTTGAGATGCACGCTGTTCAGCTTGTCAACTCAGCCTCGGGCTGTATGTCACACGATTGGCGCTAATTTGGGAGAATAGGATGTGGATTAATCAGCAAATTGTAGCTCATCTACTTCTCCTTATTTTGCTATTCACTTGATTTTATCGGTAATTTGGAATATTACAACTTTCAGCTATTCATATTCTCCAAAATTATTTCCAATCGTGTTATATGCAGACTGCATTGTTTGTTATCAAGCGGAGCATGGTCCGCGCTAAAATTCAAATGTAAACAATAACGGTGCATTCTATAAGTATGAACGCTGCGTTGGCAAGCTATACATAAGACATTTCGACCATATTTTGGAGAGAAGAAAAAGAACTTGCGATTACATTACAGAACAAAGATAGTGTAGTGAAAAAAAAATTGTAAGAGTTACAGCTATACTGGCCCTTTAATCTGAAGGTTTCAGGCTCGAGATATAATCAAATATATGACGCATGGAATTTGCATTACAGAGGAAACAACTGGTGGTGCATATCTCGCGACTATGCAGAAAGAAATGCAATGACAAAGTGGCACAATCTCATATTGCAAACATCCCTTTTAAACGGTGTACAATGTGGGCATACTGCCAGTACATAGGTCAGTTCTTTACACTCATGAGAGGGTCTAGCGTGTCTGCAAGTGATCTCAATATCGGATTACAATTGACAGTAGTTTTGTAGGGTTCATCACAATTTGTAAGAAAGAAACGTGTAGCTTCGCATCATCACTCGACTGACCTGTCTGTGTGTCACTGGGTGGTGTTTGCCACTGGGATATGTCAAAAGTCTAGAAAATCCGAGAACGCTGTTAACATATCGCGTAAAGTCGCATTCACCCGAATTCATTTTAGATGCGATGCCTCTTTTCAGAGCACTTGTGGGTGATTCGCGCCTTGTTTTCGATCATCTTCTAACGGAAGATCGATCCAACGGAAAGAGTATAGCTAGCCTAAAGCGGCACTTCATGGGCGATGTCACTTTCACTTGCAAGGTATGCAAAATAGAGCCAGAAGGAATCAGAATGTAGGTTATAGAAAACTGTCCTGCTTGTTTTTGACAATGTCATAAATGGCGAATTAAAACAGTGGAGCGGAGGCAGTCGTCAATACCTGGTTCTCGCAATAGCGGTTATTGATATAGTC
This sequence comes from Ptychodera flava, assembly GCA_001465055.1. Classification (NCBI taxonomy): domain Eukaryota; kingdom Metazoa; phylum Hemichordata; class Enteropneusta; family Ptychoderidae; genus Ptychodera; species Ptychodera flava. Next base: position 48,357 of record LD344539.1, on the reverse strand, counting down.
GATGCTAGTCATTTGGTACCTTTAACACGATTGGCACTACTTTGGGAAAATTGGATATTTATATTTTTGTCAGATTTCTCAGAAGTGTTGGGTGCCCTACAGCTGAATGTTGCAATACAAATTAGTCATAAAAACAGGTGCATTGTTTTTTGCAGATTAAACCGACATAAGTTCGCTATCCAAGTATCCCAAACTATTTCAAATCGTGTTCTTTGAAAGATTTGTCATGGCAATTAAACAATTTGTTCATGAAAAAAACCCGTCCATTTCAACTGAACAATTAACCGATACCGGTAAACAAATTTGTCGCAAACATATAAGGAATTAATACAACCTAAAGTTACAAAAGCCTGCATTGCTATCAAAGTTATGTCAGTTAATCGTAACGGCACAGCGAGGGTCGCGTGCTAGTAGATCATAACTTTTAATGCTATTAGAGCAGACGATACAGAGAGGTCAATCAGACGTCGTTTGGGAATGGCAGTTTGTCACAAATTATCTTTTTTACTTTCCTGTGATGGTTGCGTCATTCCCATGGCGGTAGTTTAGCTTGAGTTCCGACAAGATATGTGTGTGTTTTAAGAGTAGTCGTTTTAACCGAATGTTCCTTTACTTAAGGCTCTTTAGGAAATTTTCGCTCTTAATTTGATGCAATAGGGTACTTACATAATCAGTTTGTCCGATGCACCATTTCGAACACAGCATTATTCTGCAGCTCAAAAGATCATCGTGCCCAGAATTGAAACTAGGTCTTCAGACACTGCGGTTGTGCCACTTGTACACTTCATACGCAAGGCGAGAAAATAGCGCGGCGGCATTAAGGATGGCTGCTTAACGAGAGTATCTCTGCAGCAGATATATTTGTTTGATATTTTCCACTCAAAGCTGCAAACGCTGCTCACATTATCGTAGTTGATGCGCGGATGAGGTTGACTCTCTCGTCACCACAGGGGCGCTAGTGGGCTAGTCTTTCTCTCTCGTTGTAAACACCTGTTATTGGCAGCTACAGCGGCGTGAGCACAATCTCGCCATGAGAAGTTCTTCAGCACCGTGGACCCACGGAGGTTACAATGGCCTCAGTGATTTTGCCGGGCGGAAGGCCGAGACAACTCTACGAGCTCAGAGTATACAAACCGCTTTGTGGCAGCGTTCATCCAGCTCACGAGACAAACCGTGGATTCAGGTAGGATAATATGCGAACAAAAGTACGCCGTGATAAAGTTCAATTTTGAATAAAAATAATGGAGCATGCGCACTCCTCGCTCAAGGAAGACAACCATATTGAATATTAAGTGGAAACATAATCAATATTAAGTGAATACGTTAGGATAGATAGCATGTTAAAAACGTTGTCAGAAACAACGTAAGCATTGACAATAGTAACAAGGTTTACGACACGTGTAATCCTTGCCACAGAATTAACATAATCGCTCCTGAGGGTCGAACTTTTTACGAAATTTACTTACGATACCGTGTCGACGGTAATCACGACGAATCACTACCGAAAGAATCGGTATTTTACGTCTCCCTCCAACTATCCGATAAGTTTATGTATTTTGAGATCATTAACATCACTATGGTAACCAGCTCTGAAGGAAATCAAAGCTATGCTTGGTTACTCGAGATAATGCTTTCAATATCGATTTGCCGAAACGTGATTTCAAAAACTTTAAGGTACATTTACCTGGGTCTCTTTCAATTAATCTGCCGCCAATGTTACAAGTAAATTAAGGCTAACAGAAGATATCATCTAATATACTCTGCGACAGATATAGGTGTTGTAATTTTATCTCAGAATCCCCTTTCCCGTTGGACTAGGCCTGTTTCCACAGCCTCATCCCGAGATTGCGTCGATGACGACGCCCTCTAGAGTTCGCCCGTCTTGATTCTGTTGCACTATTTTTTGTGTGTGTAGCTGACAGCGTTTACTTTCGTCTTTCCCCTATTTTGTTTGATTGATGCTGCAGTTATCTAACTTGTGAATATCATTAATTTCTTTAGCCTTATAAGTTTGACAAATCCAAAGAGGCTTTTTTATAAAAAAAAAAAATACATGTCATGATGTTTAGGCGGTGTCTGTAAACTCCTCTTGAGTCCAGGAGAAATTTGAGGAGGACTTGAAAAAAATGGGGTAAATTGGGGAGTTAAAAGTGCAGTGGAACTGATAGGGGTTTTGAAAAAATGCTACCGATTGCAAGCAGTATGATGCATCAACATTTAGTAAAAAGTAACCCAAAAATAAGTTTAGCAAAATTCATTCCTAGTGCTTATTTTACACTGTTTCTTTATGACGCCGATGAAGGTTCGCACAAATCACATGAAACTGCTCTACCCACTTTGTTGTGCCAAGAGAACGTCACGTGTTTACAGTAATACGAACATCGCGATCTAGATTACAGTCACGTGACGTTTTCAGTTTTTCAAAGCGTTCTCTCCCAGTTTTCAGGGTATATGCAAAACTTCATTGCTACAAAATAACATGTTAAATTTTCATAATTTCCTCACTGGGGGAGGGATTACCCCTTCCTGCGATCCTCCTAAACCAGCAATCCTACCTCTTCTGTCTCTCCTCGTTGCCTATAAACAATAAGCCTATTTCAGACAAAACCTGCATTTTAAAACTTACTGTTTTAGCTAACGGGGGATCTGTCAAGGGATTGTGTATTTGTCAATGAATAGAGAAATGAGTGAGTATCTTACATATGGCAAATTTTAATGAAGTAATGCTTTTTGATCGAGCACTTGAATCGACCGTTGAGATTCCCCCATTTCGCCTTTTTGATTCGACTTAACATTGAACGAGCGGTCGCACTGTCATGGGAAAATTAACAAATTATTACTAATTGCTGGCCATGAACCTGAGTAGCCATCAAGTGATGGCTACTCAGGTTCTGACTCGGATGGCTAGTACTCGGACCACATCCCTTATAGCAATGTCCTAAAGTCAATTTATCATGAAGTATGATTCAGCGGTATCTTGCTGACCAAACCAACCGTTACATGTAAAACACCCCAACCTAAATTGACTGAACAGGGACTTCACGAGGATATTACACTTGGCCTCAGTCGCTGTTAGACTGATACAGCTTGGCCGACTCACGAGTGACAATGTCGGTGAACTTCCTTACACTTTTTTTTTCAAATATCTAGTTTGTGATATGTAGTAAAGAAATCCAATTTTGTCTAAATTTGCTCCATTTATAATACGAAAAATATATATTGCTTGGATGTTGATGAGGAAAAAAAACTATACACTCGAATAAAACGGGGTATATACCTACAAGTATCGGTCCTTATCGCTCTTCTTATTTACTTTTACATAAAATATTTATAAGAGAAGTTATGGGGCAGACCAGTGATACATTCTTATGTACCATTGGAATGTAGCCGGGCCGAGGTTTGCTTTCATTCGCTGTATTCAAGGGGAATATGACAAAATTGAAACACGACAACAGACAACAGCGTCACATTTTGTATTAAAAATTAAGAACATTTATTTTTGAAAGTGGAAAAATACTTTGTCGTTATCATTTCGTTGCTATTAGTTTAGATCACATTATAAAAGACTTAAACATATTCCATACAATTATGAAGATCAATCCGAGATCAGAATGCATTGGCTTCGCCGCCCTCAAGAAGCAATCAATTTCAAGATAGCTTCACCTGTAATTTCAATAAATTCTTTCATTTTTTCCCCTTCAATAACAGTTTAAATCTCATTATCCCTGACAACGTTGAAGTTACATTGCGGGAAAAAAAACTGGTTCATCAGAACAACAAGGGCGCCAAGAACTTCGCTGTCTAGTTACCGTCTTGCGTGACGCGCGACGGGAATACAGAAATAATCACACGAAAGCCAGTTGGTTCCCCGTAATCGCAGCATAAGCTCCTGTAAAATACTAAGCTCATTTTAACTTCTTTACAATTTCACGTGTGTCATCGGATGTCTTGCGCACAAGAAAAAATAACCCGTCTATTGCGATAAAGGTCAGCGTGAACCTAATATTATACAAGCTTGCTCGAAATAATATGTTACACACACGTAACCTGTAACAAAGTCATCCATTAGTGTTTCGTCTGCTTGCTTGAAAACCTCCTATCACAATTTCTCTTGAAAGTCATATTTGCATGTCTTTTTAGGACTTGAATTCTTCTCATCAAACTTACATCACAATCTAAACATACACATGTTAAAATGCATTATTTGTCGAACAAAACAATATACAAGGCTCTTATATCTTTGCAGTTAATCTTTTTTTTTTAATCCATAACGAAGTTTAAGAGGTTAGGTCCCTGAGCGCTTGAATAGGCTAGCACACATATTTATTTTCATGGCCTATAAATGCGCCACTTATCACGGCTATGGCATAAATCACCTTATTACAATTGAATTTCCGTAGTCGCACTGATACTTAACGCCAACAGTTCAATAACTATGTACGGTTTGATCAGCCGATCGAAGAACCCACGGTAGAACTTGAACGTTTTGTCGATCGGTTCATGTCCGTCACGCCCTCGAAAACGCTGTGCAAAGTTTCAGAAACTTAGTGAGTGGACTGTGGTTAACGGTCCCTGGAATGGGCAACTTCTGCTCCTGTAAATCACTGACCTCACAAGTACAAGATCCCAGTTATAAAACCTTTTGATTGCACGGAAATCTAAAACAACAGGTATTTCACCATTTTATGGAGACCGCGCCCTCTACCGTCCAGACTAGCCTACAGTGCACAGCTGTACTTTTGAATGGCTGCATGACATGAATGGCTCCTTCCGTCGGTTATCCTCGCTCGCCCTCTCACTCATTGAAAACGGACAAGTTATTGGTTATCACACGATGGTACAGTAGTCTACAGAGTTCAAAATATCAAATGAAGAAGATGGGGGAAAAATAAGGCAAAGCTCCCACAACCAAGAACGGCAGGAAGAAGTTGCCAAAAGCAGTAATCCTGAACACTGAACACCGATATAACCGGTAAGTAAATTAATGTTTAAATATAAACTGCCACCATTTAAGACATTCTACAACGTTCATAACATAGTATGAGAATGACAGAATAAAAGCAAAGCTCCCGCAACAAAGAACGGCAGAGGTTACAGACAAGAATAAATTATGCCCAACATTAACACCGATATAAACGGTGAGTAAATTACTTTTAATATAAACTTCAAACTTTGTCCCTGACGGAGAATTTTGCATCGACGTGCCTCACACTAAAAGTCATTACAACGGCGAGCTGGACAGCGCCATCGGGTGTCCACGAATACCGGACAGTCTCTGATATGAAGCACCATCGTATGTCACTGTTAAATATGGCTGATATGTACTTTTTTGATTCGAAGAGAAAGGCATTGTTGTGAAAAGTTGTTCTTGATGGGGGTAAAAAAAAAACAACATTCGAATAATAAACTGTCCCCCTCTTCGGCATTGCACTTGATTATGCACACTTTGGAAGTAACAAAACGCTTCCTGACCCTGTGTTACGCTGTCTTGGACGAGTATATTCCGCGACCGACCTCTTGAAAAGACGCACTTATGAAAGTTCGAATGCTCTCCCGACATTAAATCGTCACCTGAAAGTAATGTCGTGTTGACGACGGATAGACTGGAATATATGTGGTTACGCAGGTGGCCTGGAGATTTCCAGGGCCTCAAATATAAGCCAACCAGATTAAAGGTCAAGGGGTCAATTTTATCTAGCGGATTAGCCTGTTGTTCACTTGATCCCAGCAAACAGACTATAGCAAAATGACGAATCCCAATGACGGATTGGATTAGAAAGGGGTGTCTACTCTCCAGGTGACGATTCGGGTTCAGAGCAACGTAAGCGCAGGTCGCGCAAGAATACATGTCTAAATTTCAGTTTACCACACCCCTCAAACATTTCCTCGTTACGCCACACTAGAAGTCGAAATATTCACAACAAAAGTCTGCTTGAAGTATAGATTTCCCTCTTCAATGTCCAAATGCCTGCATTGGCCAATCAAACATGACGTTTAATCAGAGATTCAGATCAGGAACGTATTCCTTCGGCAGGGGAGGGTGGCCATGAAGCTTTAACGCCATGGCGACGGCTTTGATGTAAATGTCCACGTATTCGTGCATTTCCTGGGTGAAAGGATCAAACGACAGGCCTTTGTTCCGGGAGGGTCTCTTGAATTTACCCGAGGAGTTCAGTTCGGCGCACAGCAGGCGTTCTTGGCTGATTTCTATGTTTAAAAAGGTCAGTAGCCGGTGGAGCTGGCTGTTGATGTCCGACAACAGGTCTTCGTAGTGAATCACCAGCACTTTCGGGCAGTGCTGCATCCACATTAGGGCCGTGTTTGTCCAGGTCCGCGATTTGCCCATCACGAAGTCCGTCCACTCTGCAGGGAAAAACATGGAGTTGCCGATGAATTAATCGGTTTACACTCAGTACTGGAGGTTTATATTGTTTTCTACGTGTCTGTGATATTATTAACGACTGCTGAATCAACGGTCTGCCAACATTTACGCGGGAAGTGAATCTACTAGAACGGTCTACAAGAGGGAAATTAAATTTAACAACACAATGACAGGTAATTTGTTGCGCAGGGATTTATCTCATACTTATAGCAATATACGTTTATGAATCTGGTATCTTCTTCAAACGTATTTTTTCCTAAATGGCATGATATGTATAATAAACATTGTCTGTTAATTTGCTAAAGGCTGAAGCAATACAGAATCATTTTAGAGAAAAGTGTTTACGGCGCTGCTGAAAGTTACAGCACGCATTTTGCATGGTGACATGCAACTTACAGCTCCTTATCTCTGCGAATTGCGAAAATTAAATCATTGAGGGAAAAACGCCTACCGGTTCCTTTCGTGTATTTGTCCTCTGTGGCGTACCCGGTATGCCCGCCAAACTTCCTGTTGTGCTCGGCGATCATTGCTTTGTAAGGGTTCCTGATAATGAGCACCACGGCATCGTAGTCTTTGATGTGCTCTTGGCTGAAGTCGTGCGTCTTCACGACCACCGTGTTGCGTTTCTTCCAATGTTCCCGCTCACCTTTGAACCCTAGATACATGTCAATACGTATATAGGGGGGGGGGGTTAGCACATAGATCTTGAAAAGGGGTGGGGATAGTCAAACTTTGAGAGAAACATCTACACAAATGCGTGGATGGAAACTGAAGAGAAGTGTGACTATGTGAAACCACGTATGTTCTGAATATGCCTAAAGATGGATATCGCATCTTCGAAAATGAACAAGGTCGCACGCCCTCGTTTCTGATAACTCCTTGAAAAAAATCTGGCAGTGCATTCGTGTTCATACATAACGACGAAAGCCTCATTGCCGAAGGAAAATGATTATGATATTTAAAGTCGTGGAGCACTTTCCACGATAATATTTCTATTTTAATGCCGCTACCTTTTTTGAAGAGTTCTCCATCGGTATAAAAGCTCCCTGTGTAAATTCCTGTGGCACGCTCGATTATGTGGCGCACCCACGTGTTCCCTGATCCTGGAAAGCTAGCTAGCGCCACCAACGACATGGACCCTTCAGGTTTCAGTGTGGTATTCTGGCAGCGGGGATCTGAAACAATATTGTTGATAAATGACAAAGTATGTCACAATACGGGTGTTCTAATGATTACAACGCTATTTATTATCCGCCAACG
>LD344539.1:20880-31644 GCA_001465055.1 Ptychodera flava | reverse complement strand
TCAACCTTGATAGTACAATATAGCCTTACGGAAACAAAAACACCAGCAAATGCGCGCCAGATAAATAAAGACTTGCGAAGCATTTTCAACCCGACGTGAGGATTGGCTCAGCTATCATTATCTACTCTGTCGTCATAGCAACGCCGAGATAGCATCTCCGCGAGACGTCTAATTTGTCGGAGAGAGTACTACTCGACCCAGGGAGCTGGGATGAATCCATGCGATATGAATTTTTACACACTGAAACTGCTCGTCAATAACAAAAGCTGCAAGAGCCCTTATCTGATAGTATGACGGCAATTACAACCTCCGCCATGATAAATAATACAGGCTGTTACCACGGCAACAACTGATAGTGTAATATTGTGGCTGATTGATCAAACAATAAATGGATCAGGTTCAAAATATGGTTGGCAAAAGCTATTGAATTGCAACTGTAGATCAAAGCATGGGATGACTGCCGTATTCGTAATTTTAATCTTTTTCAGAAGAGGGTAATAATCAGAAGTAACAATGAACTGAGAAGACTCAATGAATGCTGACAATAATGACAGCGACATATTCTCGAATAATCGGCCATTTATCACCCATTTCATTGCTTCATCAGGTTTTGTGCTTCTACGGTTTTGCCACTTGACTCCCATCAATGCATCTCTGTCGTGCCGGCAGTTCATCCAACCTTTGAATTTAATTTTAACCAGGCGACACTCAACAACAACAACAACAATGACTTTCTTAAAGTTAGAAATATTCACTATTATAGAGACAGATACAGAATCAGGTTTTCGCGTCTGGTGGTCTCTCGGATGGAAAGAAAGATTACATCAATAACAACACCAGTTACTTCAAATGTCTCATTTTTATCTTGGTGCTGATTCCGCAGTATCTATTGCTTACAAGGAAAGAACTTGTGATAGCAATATACGGCCGACATTCAATACAGCACTTAGGTGCTGCATTGAATTTCGAAATGGAAACCAAGAATATTCATATTTCACCATTATTGCATCTATTTCTGGTGTCATCGAATATTGTTTGTCTTGCTATATCTAATGGCAGACATTTTACAAACAACCCAGCGGCTGATAAAGCCACACTGCGACGTGTATAAAGCGAAAAAACACCAATGACAGTTACCTAATTGTCTCTGATATTGAATAACTTCCAGAATGCATTTGATATAATAAATGACCGTTTGATTATGAAACTGCAAGTAGTTCCATAGGGGCAGTGTACATGTCCGTCCCCAGCCCCTGCGGTTAGACATGTACGTTATCCCCTATGGTAGTTCACAATAACTTGAATTATAAATTTAACGGTAAAACTGAATTAAGTGCGTTACATTCAAATTAACACGGTGAAGGAGATGTCCCGTCCGCGCTGTTTTTTAAACGCACAGCTTTATACTGACTTTTGAGTCCCTATGAAAAACCTGACCCAAAAAAATTAAAATACAAAATACCATTATCGCTGTTACACCCAGGAATGTAGTCATGAGTAGAAATGATAATAAAATGTTTGAAAGCAATTAGGTGAATAGTTTAATAAAGAAAAATGATGTTTTGACATAAAAATAATAATGGTGACCGACAATATTAAAATTTAAAATTTAAAAATTTGACGTAAGCTTAATTTGTACACATCTAAATAAAGTTATCCCCATAGCCCTACATATAACACCTAATCTGGGAGCCAGCCGACACGCATTTTGAATAAACAAATTAAGAAAATCTTTGAAATTGATAGCTGGAAATGTTGTGCTAAGTCGGCAAATCGAGGCATCCTCGTAAGTACTAGTATTGACTATCACAGCAATAGGATCAACGGTTTGTGTAAAGATATTTCGCCTACCAAAAATTTGATGGACACAGAACGACAGGCGACAGACGCCGCCGGTCAGTCACAAGCCTATATGTAATACGCTCCGCGCCGCTGCCCGTGGAGCTAAAACCATCAAGCGCGCGCGTTGCTGCACACAAGTCGCATTCATCTGGTATTTGCGAACATTAACCTCGATTGAAAAAGGCAATTTCCGAGATGGTTATCTCAGTTATATGTAAATGCACATCTAATCAGTATTTCTTCCGGGACACTAATGATACCTTGACTCAGTGTAATTCGTTCAAAATCCTATCAGTCGAGCTGTTGAAAGTGCTCTCAACTCGGATATTTTAGGATTCCATGCCGTGTAAATCCACATAGGTATGCACATCGTGAAGATCACTCAAGGTGAAGCTATCATTCTTTTCGTTTCAAAGTAATGGCCCTTCAGGATGGGCAGTCTTAATTACACAGGGAATATCTGTGTGTTTTTTTTTACATGCTGAAAAATCACTTAAGGCATACTACTCGCCTCGAAATTGAAAGACTTAAACTTCATCTCAACTTTCCTCAAGGACACTTTAAACCAACCCCTTTTGATGTCAAGAATAAAAATCTGGTGTCACCGTTCAAAATTTGGTACCAGGGAACAAATTACCCGATATCAAGTTAATACAAACACTTGGAATTCAAAATGGCTGCCATCCCTGTGTTAGCCTCTTGGATAAAATAATGATTTTCACAATGATCCACAAGTGGTAGACCAAAATTTCAATGTTAAAATTTCAGAGTTCCACTTATGTCCCCGAGGCACATTATGCCTTAAAACTCGGTTGTCTCGGACCTGACGACTTCTGTATGACGTCAGGAGTGAAAAAAAAATGACGTGAAGAGCGATCCATTATGGAATAATGTCTTTTTACAGGAATATCATTTGCCGATATGAAATACGTATTCTTCTTTCTCTTTCGATGATGTTCAAAAATAAATTATAAACGTAAATACTTAGCAACGTGTTGTGTTAGAATGGCCGATTCCTTGTGTTCACACATACTTGTGTAGTATCACCAAAAAAAACTTTATAGAACATGATGAAAATATTAGTTTTGTGAACAGTTTTAACCGTGGCCAACCTCCCATGTTGTCGATCCTGGTTTCCGCAAGAAGCCTTAACACCGGTGACCCTGTCTTGTCTATCACGTGATTTGATTGTGATCATGGGTAGCAACCGATGGATTACTTCGCATTAAGTACCTGGTCCAACGAATGGCTGTTTAATACTCCGCTGAATGCACATGAACACGAATTAAAGCTGCGTAAGATCCAATTATAGCGACGGACGTGTTCAGTATGGATTGCAGCGTCTATATACAATCCACAGTGGGTGTCGTTATCACGAAGGACAGAAACTGTCAGGATCTAGGGGCGTGCTCGATGCTCGCAGAGCTTTTTACACAAGAGGCTTTCTATTTTTTCCCCCTATTTTCCATGCACGGAGTGGATATGATCATTGCTTGCCTTGAAACGAGATGGCACAATGACCATCGACTGGGACGTGGCGCACAGGAGGGTACATGTAGCTAATTGGGCACATTACTCTAACATTACGCTTCATCATAGACCTCCAAAAAGTCTGCTGTTTTCATCACACACCACATTCCTAAAGTGTAGTCGTATTGTTGAAATAACTCGAGAGCACATAATTTACGATTGCGGAAAATTCTTTATTAGGCATTTTATGATTATTTTCCCCGATGTACAATTATTGACATCACAAGCATCGAAGGTCGTTGGGCAAACTCAATAATCGGCGTACCAACTGACCCGCTTTTTCTCACTTGATCACTTGCCTTGGAAACTAGAACCATTTTGTAAAATATTTATAAAACCGTCGCTGTGTTGATTTAATTATCGCCGACGCGCAGACAGTTCCCAGGTCCAACCTGGTCCTATCTTCGACGTCCAATCAGCCAGACAGGTTAAATTGGAAGCCCTTATCCGTGGCTGTAATTCTTATCTCTGCCTTTGCAATATACTGTATATTGCATAATTTTGCACACACAGCAGACTCAACAGTTCTCCCATGCACTCACAGTACTAGAATGTTGGAAAAGGCGGGCAGATACATCTTCTGCACATCGATGTATGAGTCCATTATCTACATAGTTCTTCCCAAACCTCTTTTATAGATTATTTACATACAAAAGTTTTCAATTGTCCAGCTTATATTCCTCATTACAGCGGTTCTCCCTCGGTATTTGTTCTCAGGTTGTTTCGGTTCCTCGTGGATCGACTGGGGACGGAATGGAAAGAGTATAAGCAATTCACCGGGGACTTTGGTGATTACCCACGCATGTACAAGATAAATTTTAGTCGAATTCCACGCTTTAAAATCCCACATTCGACCCAGCTGACTGAGATTGCACGCAAAACTGATGTACGCATGCAGCGAAAGATGTTTGTCCTATCGGAACCGAAATAATATAATATTAGCTGTACATTTTCTTCACCGTCCACACTCCATGAAGTGCGTGGAGAGTGCCGGCCTGCTAAAAGTGTATATTGCAAACAACACATCTTCGTTCGACTGACGGCAGTCAACACTGTACTGTATGCCGAACGCCACAGCATAACCACTCGTTTTCGCACCGAGTAGGCTTTAGACAGTGAATGTAGCCCAGATATTGTTGGCGTTCGATTTTGAAGTAACGGCACATGACGAAAGAGAAAATAACATTTTATTCGCTTATGTGAAAATACGTTTTATTGAACAGCGCTATTCAAGATAGAATCGACATTGAGTGTGCAAATAACAAGGTTCAGGTTCGGCATTGATGTCTTTCAAGAGTGTCAGAAAATATTGAACTAGAATATTGTTTGTATAGAAATATGGAGCAATAAAACGGACGGCTGAAACGAACCTGTAATCTACCTGCACACAATGGATTCGAAATAATTTCAGGAACTGTAAACATTGACGAGTGTGTGTTTTCTGACACGCAAGCGACAAGTCGATGACGTGTGAGTGACAATAACCGATTCAAGCAGCTTTGACATTTAGTTTTTGTCGATATCGCAGGCGTCGCAATCGACATCTTCCGTCAAAATCGTTCAAAGACTAAACTATGCAACCCATGGCAGCAAGATTTTGACGTCATGACTGCGATATCGATCAACGCAGGCCTGTTAAGATAACACATGCACACATCATTTTCTCACGCCTGAAGCCCCGGCGAGTCGGCGTTGAAGCGGATTTGGCGGCGTCATTAGCAGCAATATTGCAAATCCTGGGATCACGTAACGGACAACACACTGCACCGCCACACGAGAATCGTTGGCTGTAAGTCGGTATCTCTTCGCACTTCATTAGTTCGCCGTTCACTACGACGCCCTCCGCTGGGAATAACTTTTAGACATCAACGTTAAACGTAAGCGACGTCGTTCAGATTGACATGATGACTGCCGTTCACTCGCTTGTTTGTTTGTTTGTGTCTTGTTTGCTGTGTTGTCCCGTCGGCTAAGAACAAATTCCGCTACCTGTGCGACTAGATTAGTAGTTACTACAACAATGATAATTGTTTTCTGCAGAAAGTGAAATATTATAAGTTTGTCATAGCTTTCTTTCCAAGTTTCACTTGCTATTTCAGCTACATTTTGTCCGCAAGAAACTGTAACATTCGAAAAACTGGCATTTTATTAATAAATCAATTTTAAAAAATCATAGCAAGCATCATCATGATAGGTATAATTACTATTATCGCTATAATGATGACGATGGTGAATGTTATTGTTGTTGTTATTGTTGTTGTTGTTGTTGTTGTCGCCGCTATTCGTGTCATCTTCATCGTTTGTTTAGTATTTATCTTAAAGTAATACCAGTCGTTGATGATGTACATGTTCCCATAGGGACGTATCACTGAGCGCCTAAGTAATCGGAAATGATCCCCAAGCCGCTCGTTATATTCCCGCTTTACTTTATTTATTACTTTTTATGCATGTAGATGACTCTATCCCTTTAACATTTCACAGATCAGATAATATATTTTCCTTCAGATGCGACTGAAATCATTCATCATTCTATCAGATCTCAGAAATAGATCCAAGGACATTTTCTGCGCCATCCGCAGGGATTCTCCAGTTTGCTTTTCTGTCCACCTCAAGACCTCAGACACCGTAATATGGGGGAAACTGGGGCTACTGACGTGAAACGGTGTGTTTTAGACCGTATGATGATCTTTCCAACCACGACAGCGGCACATCTTCCGATCAAAATGCATAAAGACATGCGTTTATGGCAATGAAGCGAGATGCACCTAAATATCCCACTCGTCATATAATGTCAAGCCATGAGCTTTGTGACAATAGGTCAAAGGGCGTCGAATGACAAAGCCGTAGGGTATTCCACCGGACATTTTCCCCGATGAAGGTCCCTCTCGACTTCAAATTATGGCAGAACTCATTTCCTTTATTCCGAGTTTTGAAAGGTCGCTAATTTCCTGAAACCGACATCGCTCTAACGGAGCGGTTATTCTCACGCTATGAAAGCACGGTCGCCACGTATAACTGTTCGTTTTCCCCCGACTTGAAGACTACCAGTATGAACGTATGTTTTATCACTTTTCTCTCCGAAAATAGTACAAAAAAGCAACAAAGTGAACAATACAATAACAGTCACGAAAAGAACTATATCGTATATCTCCCATCATTTGTAACAATCTTAGCACATTTCTTTCTTTCTTCATTCAGTCTTTCGCCGGACGTACACTTGCATGGGCAGATGGTGAAGTGGTCCTGTTGGCCACAGGCTCCATCTGCCCGCTCGGAGGAAATATGCTAAGGTCACTTTTCCGAGAGTGTAGCGTATCAAGAAATTGTCATATTTAAAAACGTGTTATGCGGTTTAAATCATTTCAGATTTAGAGCTGCCCCTAAATATTGTATAAAATGTATGTATAACCATGAAGTGAGTTTATAAAGTGCGAAATTAGCGTGATAGCATGGATTCTTAGTGACCTTATGAACTCAACACGCGGACTCCCCTGTGTCACACTTCATACGGAAAGATACGCATTCTCCCCGCCTTGTTTTCGCAGCATGACAGCGGCCCTCTAGCGCTATCAACGAATTAATGTGTTTCAAGGGAATTCAGGCGACTTTCCATATTTACGAAGGCCTAAGGAGACTGGGATGTCGACCGAGGGAATAAGTGTTCAGTTGTGTAATTATCGGAGTTTGCGCATGCGTCACCGCACGTATTTTATGGCCTGTCTGTCGAAATCACTCATTTACATGGTTACTTAAGCAAAAGTTCACATAGGCTGTCACTTAAATTGTCAAAGTTTCGATCAAAGATGAGATGTTTACCCGCATTTCCAATTCTTAAGTGTTTAAACGTCCGTTATCTTAACCATTAACAGTCTAGCTATCGGAATTAACAATATTGACGATGCACAAGGTGTTCGTGAACATAAGCTTATATTCCTCCAAAGCTACAATCGGAAAAAACAATCGGACTACGCAGCTACCGATATTTTTTTTCAATTCCAAATGTGAACTTACATGAATTCAACAACCAACCATTTTCAAAACTGCGGATCACAAAACGGCACGCATGTCCTTCGTGCTGTTAATGGGCATTGAGAAAGGAATGTTGTACAAATACAAAATGTTAATTTATGTTCCCATCGCTGTACTGTCCGAAGCAGATAAAGCAGAAACGTGGCGGTACGTTATTTTAAAAAAAACTAACGATGTGCTACACTAGACATGCTGGTACATACGTAAAAGTAAACTCGTTTGAATATGATATGCAAATACGCCTAGACTTGGCATGCATGAGTTAAGAGATAAACACGCAAAACGTGCTCATAAACCATTTGGGACCGTACGGCATATAAAACTTCCCATTTTCAATACGAGGTTCAGAAGGAACATCACGCAATCCGTTTCAGGAATAAAAGTGAGCGAGCTTGAATAATAAAACGGTCCACCAGTTGAAAGTATGCGACATTTTGTTGAAATGATGTCTGTGACAGCGTTTCCTGTCAGTCTGTATCATGCGATTCGCCAAATTTGGCATCTCAATGGAAGGAGAGATGCCGTACCTTTGAGATGAGAGTTAATTTTGAGATTTCTTGTGTATAGGTTACTGTTCGTGTTGTTCCACCTGAACCAGTCAAAATATTGTATACATCTGAACGGTCCATGAAGTAAGGGCAGTTAGCAGAGAAATATTATGACCTAAGGCGTCACAAACAGTCCGTACAAACATTCAAAATTGTTTAATAACTGTACAACCAGTATAAAAGTCATGGTGTCAAAGACGCGGGGCAAAGATGACAATACGAAAAATTACGTTCAGCGTTCCTGTTTTACGCCGAATAATCATGCTTGATAGCATATCAGATCATAGCTCTATCAATACCATTGAATTTTGATAATGTATCCGATTATCCAGTATCCAGGCCATAGGTATTTTCTACACCTACAAATTCATTGGCATTGCCAAAAGTATCAAATAATAGCAATGGGTACACCCTCCCAGCCAACCCATAATGACCTCAAGTAAACTTTGCAATCCGTAATGTACTAACCTTTGTGTACAAAGTTTGCTTTTGTCCATCATGGATCGTGGAGGGGTTTGTTATTGTGTCAATAATTATATGCAAGTTGTTTCTCAAAAACAGCAGCAGTTTCCGACTTGCATTGCCGGTATTGTTGGGAGCATTATCAAACTGAAATAACGCGTCGTGCGATGAGTTTCTCAGGGCCATAAACGAGGTGACAGGTCCAATAACAATCGGTAAAATCCAAGATAAGTGAGTAATTTATCAGGCCAGGAAACAAGTAGCAAATGCCAACAACGATAGGGGTCACTCTGGACAAAACAATAATGATAAAAAAATAACAAAATATGAATGTGGTCTCGAGATATGGCTCAGAACTTGGGTAGGCTAATCGGGAACATTAGCGATACAGTTTTTATCTCTCTCACTTAATATGATTTGTTTCGCGGGCTTTCCATTTTATGTGAAACTCACGCATTTTTGAAAAAAAAATGCAGAAAATTGTTCAGAGTCGTTGAGAGTGTCACTGGGATAACAGGAAGCATGTCGCTTCCTGTTTTTAATTAACAGAAACTGTCACACGATGGGAATGGCCGTCAGCATAGCGGCTGAGTGGGAAGGATGGGTAGGTCAAGCTAGAAGCCTGATATAGTCGAGGCCAAAATAGACATGAAAAACACGTAATCGTTTGAATGCCATAGAAGCGACAAGCCATTAATAAAACAGAAATTCGCAAGCCGGAATGGTTCGGATTTGCAAAATTTATGAAAAAGATAAAATGTTCGCTGTCACGAACACGCCTACTCGGTATTTCGATATTTCGGATTTTCTCTGCCGTCGAAGGCAATCCCCAGTCTACAAGCCTCATGGAAATGACAAAGATTATGTTAAGCTCTCCGAGGGCTCGGCGACCGTGACATCTCCATTGCTAAAATGTTCCTTGACATCGCTTGGGCTGCCGTTACCGCGTATGCCGGATTCATATACGAATCCTTCCCCTTTTTGTTCACATTTTTGCGTAGCCAGTGCATACAGATTTAATGCTCTCAGCACACAAAAGTTGCAAGAGCGTTCACATCATACCTGCTAACGTATGTCTAACACATCCGTCCACCCTGGCAAAGATAGCGAGCAATTAACCCCTCTATCCGAATTTCCAATAGCACTTTATGCTTGCCCAATGACTTATGTGATTCTTCTGCCTTTTCAGAGTCAAGAACTCAAAGATATCTCCTTCCCTTCTTTCATAATTTTTTTTTTAAATTGCTAAGACGCACGATGGTAATCATCAGGCAACGACAATTTTCACACAGTTCTCCCCGAGCTGAAGATGACACAGTTTCTTGCCTCCAAAATTTACAACAAACCATCGTTTTATACAAGTCATCTCGATCGCTTATCGGGAGTCTGTGAACAGAAGACCCTTGCACAACATTGCGGGGATTGCAAATACCCATTAATATTAAAGGCAAAAAAAAGCACCATATCTGCGCAAAGACAGGGGGAAGCACTTGAGGGCCCATCTACATGTAATTGCCCACTGGTAACGGAGGCGTTGCTATGGAGGTGATCACTTGTCAGGAAGCGTTCGCGAATCAATGATTGATACGGCGGCCAGTGCGTTTACTGATCAACGAGAGATATGTAATGGCAAAATAGTCGATGTGCGATCCATTTTATGGTTACCTATGGATGTTACATGCAAAAAAAGGCGGGATGTTGTACCTCATGTTGCAATGATACACGATCTAAAAACTGAACTACTTTCTCGTGTTTGGCAATGGCGCAAACGGATAATAATAGCCGTTCACAGACAACACCAATCCATACTTCGAAACTAACTACCCCTGCCTAGCAATATGCACTTCCCGCTTCACCCTGTGTTTACACACCGAGGCCATCATCATTCGTATCTGCGTATGAGTCGGTGTCCTCTTGTTTACACTCTAATATTTTACAAATATTAACTCGGTGAGCTAAATTTGTCATCCCTGTTGAAGTGGGTATCTTGGGACGGTAACCTTTGAACTATCTACATCGTGTCAGCCAGCTAGCGGCAGCTGCCAGTTCCACCTTAACGAATCGTGAGGGAGTGATTAGGCTTAACTTCAGATCAGAAAGCTTCAATTTCTCTGATCTTGCAATACCCTTAGGCCAAAACAAGCAAAACAGCAGATGAACATTTAAGTTCCAGATTTAAGTGGTTTTTGATATCACATCGGTGCTATACCGCTGTACTCGTGACACGAATAGCATCTAAGTGTCTCCAATAAGAACACCTTCGCCATATATACTGTGCTGTTGGTTGGCACTGTCAGACATAATGTGTGCCGGATCCGTGTATGGAAACCGTGCACGCGTGGTGGCATGAAGGGGG
>LD344539.1:7888-18919 GCA_001465055.1 Ptychodera flava | reverse complement strand
TCTTGACAGACGGAAGTCTTGACAGACGGAAGTTCTTGACAGCAGCATATTGGTTTTCAACTCTAATACCTTCTCTGTCTATAAATAGACACGAGAAGGTAACAAACCAAAACCGCACACCATAACAAATGTAATGTATTTTCCATTGAAACAAATTGGTGATCGATAGCATTCTTTCATTATCCTGATTAACTCGTACTTTTTATTTGAAAACTGTTGTCTTCAATTGTAACCATCTTTGCTATCAACGGCACGATATCATCAATAATTCACGCGAAGATTGCGATCGTTTATGTTGCAAAACAGTCCAATTCAGTGGCGGAGCTGACAACCGGTCTGTTTAGATAGTGGAAATGTTGAAGGGGTTAACCCTTTGAGTGCTGTAATTTTTCCCACCAAAATTTTAGAGCAATATTTTACCATTTTTTATGAATTTTCCTGTAATTATTTTGATAATTTTGAACAAAATGGATATCACATTTCATAGGCCACAGTTTTTTATCAAAATTTGGCAAAAATCGGGAAAAAAATTGACAGGAGTATATTTTGTAAAGGCGACAAGAATTGACTTTGGCGCTCAAAGGTTAATGAAAGGAGACAGTAGCGGCTTGTTTCTACCCGGGAATATCAACAGTCGTCTGTGGTTCCACACACGCCGCGATGACCCCTGTAAGTATCTTTCCCATGCTGACAGGATCCTTTGTAGTGTAGAACCACATGCAAGTATAGGAATGTCCCTTTTTGTGGATCGTCTACATGTGATCATCACATTGATTGGATGTGCTATTGGTTACTGCACGTACGCCCTGCCATACATATGGATGATCAACAGTGAAATTATTTTCCAAACCCCGCATTTTTTTGTTTTGAGGTATATATATTTTTTCGACCGAAAAAAAAATCGAACTTTTATTCGGCCGATTTTCCAAACCCAAAGAACAGCTGTCACTTTAAAGTTGCCACGTTGAACATCAATGTTCTAAGTAGTAATATTGCCCGCGGACTCTCTCTGCGTGCCATTCTTCGAGATCGTCTTATGCCATCATGCAGCCCATTGTAGAAATATGATCTCGCGTCCTCGATCAAATGGATGCCCGTCAGGTATTCACATTCAAACCCTGCATCTGCTATGAAGTGCAATGTGCATCATCAGGTCCAGTATGCCTTCGTAAGACATGTCCGTAAAACTCATGTTTACCCATAGCGGTCTGCTTTCTTCAATATTGTCAATAGGGTACCAAACAAATTACCTAACATTTACCGATATTTGGAATTCAAAATGGTCGCCATCCTTGTGTTAACTCTATGCGAAAAAAAAATAAGATTTTCGATTTTCGAAAAAACTAAGACGTTATTTTTTTTTCTTATTGCAAAAGCCCCCTACAACTGGTAGATCAGAAAAGAGTTGTAAAAATTAAGCGCATTCTACCATAAGAATCTGTAACAGAAGCTGTCCCAATTTCTCTGCCACATGGTAATAACCAACCAAACGCTTTACCACAAGCGTCACTTAACAATTTTCGTGATTTCCTTTCCTTAGTTGGTATCATGGCATCATTTTGCCGCCTGGCAACAGAGGTTACTCAAATAAAAATTTAATATGCATTATTGCGGAACGTAATTCCCCACTATTGGCACATTTTAATCAAGGGAAACCTCTAAAAGGCCTTCACCAATTCCTCTCACGAAATAATTACTGAACACCCAGAGCAAATATTCGCAGTGGCAGGGCTCCAAAACAAGGCAGGCTACCTCTTTATTGATAATTCTGTGCTTGAACTTTCCAGGTACAACTTCCCATAATCGTGCCTGCTTTTTGTCCAGCTCTTCGTCGCCACGTATCAATTGAATTTCACATTCCGATCCCGTTTAGTTTGGATGTTAATATGCCGTTCCTTGGGGCTATCGCAGGACCTTCACGTAAGTATGGAGCTCAGACTACAGATATATTCTGCTGTGATTTAAGTTTTGTTTATTTTTCGCATTTTTATCAGAGGTAGCATACCATCTGCTCACAGAAACCTTTTCATGTGTAGAGTAATCAATGTGACTCTTGCACCACGTGTGGAGAATCAAATTTGCAATAACATTTTACCAAATAAAATTTTACTTTGACTTCAACAAAGCATAAATGAAAATGAAGCCTTTTGCACAAAGGCATGTTGACGGGGGGCTCACTGACCTCGATGAAATGCGTATAATTTACGAGATCATTTCTATCGACAAAATGGGATATCTTCCGATAACACGAGGTTACGCGCGACTTCGATATTCGATGCAAACTGTCGGTTACGAACTCTCAAGCCTTACATGAAAGCTGGGTATTTGTACGACCTGGATAGAAATTGTGACAATTGCTGTGCATTCCTAAACTCTATGTTTTTCCTGTGTTGTGGAGCAACGCTCTGCAAAACACCAGAATCAAGCAAGGACTCGTCAAGTCACGCGCTCAATGGAAAATTATCCCTTTTCATTTATCAAATTGAGAGTAGATGGGGGTCTGTCATATACATTCAATACGCATGCTCTGTGGGTCGTATTTGGGCTCCTCAAAATCCATCGAAGAGCAGACATCCAGCCTCGTCGGCTGCGACACAGCGTATCCTTCCCACTGAACACGCCGTTTACCGTCCCTTTTTACCCAATTACTGTCAAGCTACGATACGGAGATTACGCTGTTGACGTCCATTGTGCCGATCGATGGTTGCTCAAGCGGATCAATGATGAGCGATAGATTCGACTTCACCGGCTGCGGACACACGCCATATTTCCCGTCCGTACGGTTCAGCGTTAATGGTGCACAAGAGAAATAACAGAAATAAGGCATTACCCATACGTCAAATATCCCGTCCGCTATGCCTTCATTCTTGAAACATTCATAAACGAATACTTTCATTTGTGTGAGTGACATTTGAAAATTGAAATTCCGTGAGAACTGTGGTTATACTATTTTATATTTTGACGTACCGAATAGTGCACCATAAAAACGCTCTTTGGGACATATTATTACTTCGTTTTTCCCCGAAAGACAGAAATTACTAAGACACGATTGTAAACTTGACACAATTTCTACAGAACGCCAAGCTTGTCAATTTCTGAATAAATAATCACGCGCCTCACCACCGGTTCACTGATGTCGAGCCAGAACGTGCTGCAATGGCGTGTGCGTTCCGGTCCGGTGGATTTAAAGAGTGAAACTAGTCACCAGTAATCGCCCATCGACATCAAGCTCCTTCAACATGAACGTGTAGCAAGTGGGGCAAAATGCGCTCCACTTGCGGTTTTCCTTCACGTCACTCATGCAAGCCACATTAAGTTTATTTACAAAACCCTGGAAGAGGAGCTGCACTGAGGCATTCTGCATCATTTTGATATGATTTTTACAATTGCAAATGTACCACTGATAATAGAGGGAATAATATTGCACCAGTCCTACCCTGTTTCTAAAGAACAATGTACGTATATGTATGTATGTATGTATGTATGTATGTATGTATGTATGTATGTATGTATGTATGTATGTATGTATGTATGTATGTATGTATGTATGTATGCATGCATATATGTATAGGTATGTATGTGCGTATGCACGTATACACATGTAGATACGCCCTTCATTATCCAACTTTCAGACCATGTATTTTCTCTTTGCCTCATAGCAAAGAGGCAATCAAACATGCCGACGTGAGTGTTTTCCGCTATTCATTATCAAAAACACCCTTATTGAATTATTATCACCTTGACAACCATTAGGACATCATTCACGCTGTAACACGAGCCTGCAGGTGAATACGCCAAATTAAATGTGACGGTATGCAAAGTTTGTGGCTGTCAAGGACACGTGACTAAGTGTTAAATCGCACTCGGAGGCAGGTTCTCGGCTGCGGTTGAATTTCCGCTGGACCCAACGGTCCTCGCGCAATATTTGCGCTCGTCATATATGCAGTACGATTATCATATACAGAAGTGTGGGTGAATATTTTGGTGTCTGTTCCTGTCTGTGTGTCTGCATATCAAGGCTTACTACAACAAAGTGTGTAGATGTCATATTTCGTTTTTAAAATGATTTATGAAAGTGCTACAGTATATCAATGCTTGTAATTAACGGTTGGTTAATACGATGTTTATTTTCAATTGCATTTCTACCGAGCTTTATCGTCCTTTATGGCGGATGTAGACTCTTACCTTACCCGGGCCGACTGGTCAAATATAAATCAATGCGCCTATAAACGTCAGTATCAGCGACTGTAACTGATGTAAACCCTTGCAGTCAGGGAAAACCTGGAGGCAGTGAACAGCTGGTGTACCTGAATCCTGGGGTCTTGAATTTCAGGTTGTGCTGGAAAGGCGCCTTTTACGTTCAGTTTTTGGCCCATGAATATTTTTCATTTAAAATGACTCATTATTATTTGATTTGCATACTCAAACAATTTTCATTAATACATTTTGTATAAATGAATACACTTATTGAGGAAATAGAGCATTAGATGACGAAAGGACGTGTAGATTGCACATTTTTAATCAAAAACTGGTTTTTCATTGTTTTTTACAAGCAAAAAAAATTGCTAAATCGCCTTTCAACACGGTTATGTCCCGGATTTGTGACAAACTTCGGCCAAGCTTCCAGCGGTATGTCAATTC
The DNA here is from genome assembly GCA_001465055.1 of Ptychodera flava. Classification (NCBI taxonomy): domain Eukaryota; kingdom Metazoa; phylum Hemichordata; class Enteropneusta; family Ptychoderidae; genus Ptychodera; species Ptychodera flava. Next base: position 14,278 of record LD344539.1, on the reverse strand, counting down.
TCAAAGCTGTGAATACCCATCAAAAAATGAACATCATATAATTCAGCTCTGCGATACATGTGTGACAATGGACATGTCACGTTTACACGAGATCTCGTCGAGATAGAAAAAGGACTGGTATGAAGATGTCTCCTCGTGAAGATTTAGTAACGCATGCAGGAAGAGCAGGTCAACGACACTTTCCAATCTCGCGATAGAAGTCTTAATAATGATAAAATTTATCGTGGTATCGTAAAAGATACTCGGATTTTGAAGGTCATTTTTCTCTGACCTATTCAAGCTTACGTCGCCAAAAGCATCACCTGAATTTTGGCGCACATTAAAATCTGATACATCAAGGACACTGTAAACGTTTATTTCCGGTTCGTTGAAATCTTTAAGGTTTCCCAAGAAACATTCCGAGATTAAAATGATGGCGACCATATCTTATAGCCCCTAAAACTCTACCGCAAATACTACATGGTTTGCTTAGTGCGCTGCTTGATGGAATTCTACGAACATGTTGACTGGAAATCAGACGGTTCATTGGTTCCTGCATGCAGCAATGATAAATTGTCATACAGGGTTGATACACTAGGTCGGAAATTCTCATAAACAACATGGGCACATCATGTTCAAATCCTTGTCACTGGTCGGCGGCTCTGTCGCTGATGGATGAGAATGTACGATGTTGTAAAACGTTCCTGTGCCCGCTCAACATAACAGACTAATGAACAGAAAATTTCACTGTATTATCACGCGGCGAACTTAACGGGATCATTAACTCACGCAAGTGATAAAACAAACCTTCCCGTCGTGCATTTCACTCGGCGGGGTGTCCGACAAGAATGGACAGACAGAGTAGCATTCATAATTCATTGTCTCCCCCCCCCCCTGATACCCTAGGTGACTATTGGGAGATGGCACCGAGGCGAATAGTACAACGCGCAGGCGTTATGCATTTCGGTGGGTTCTCCCAATCGGAAAACGGACGGAAGCTTCATACATTGAAATTCGCTCTATAGGTGTCTCTGAGGCGCAGGACTATATCTCGATAACATTATCAGAATTCTAGAGTGTCAATTTAAAAAAAATGAAGTCTACGCCGGACGCTTTTTACTTGAATGAATGACAAGCGCTCTATCGCATCCCCGGTAACGTTTTACTATTAGACCAGGGCAAGAAATGTATTCAAGATAAATGTACCCCCACATTTGACGGCGTCGAATTTCTGTTTTTCAAGCGACGTTTTCTGTCAATATGCTTTTATTAAATCTACTTCAACGTTGATGTACTTAATGTAATAGCGCACTTCCGTGTGTTTGAATTGGTGCCCTGCGAAGAAAAGAAGCAATGGAATCAATGTCCCAATTATTTCTGCCGCAGTTGAGTGTGTTAATTCACATCTAGATGAAAAATATCACAAATTATCAAGGGTCCTGCTTTTATTCCTTCTGTGGCAGGCCAAGTCTCGTTTTTCCCTTTCCGTGGAATTTCGAAGTTCTTTTGAATCAGCCGATTCGGATATTTTCGTACGAGCTTCCACTGTTTAATTATATTACCATGAAAATGCGTGACTGTTTTTGCGGTCTTTGATCCGCGTCAATGTTCCGCTTGGCTGGAATTTGTTCGCCGCTAATACGATTATTGATGTCGTGTAAGCCAATACAATTGTTCTTGTTAAAGTTGCTGGATATAAGAATATTGTCTAATGAGTGCGTCCGGCGTCAACATTTCGTCGCTGACCCGCCCAGGAGCATGAAAGCGCGTTTCACGTACGTTGCATGAGGGCTGTGTTGATATGCTCGATTGATTCGTGTTTCACGTGAAGAAACAGCCAAGAAACTGCAACAGTTAAAAATTTCCATCGGAGAGAGCAACAGGAAATTGCAATAGCTGAAGCTACTGGCGTTTTCGTAAGAGTCATGAAGGAGCATGTATACGATGCAGCAAGAGATTACAAAATTATTTATTTATTTATTTATTTATTTATTTATTTATTTATTTATTTATTTATTTATTTATTTATTTATTTATTCACTTACTAGAATATCTCAAACCTCCGTTGACTTTACCTCTCATTCGGTTATGGGAAACGTGATGATCTGATAAACTGCATACAAAAAATTCTACAATAATACAATGTATACAATAACTACAACCAACGAAAAAGCAACCACCAACAAACGAACATTTCAAGTTCGATCAATGGCGGGCGTTGACAGTAAAAATACGGCGTGCCTCACGACCCAAACGCTCTATGCAGTTAAAGAGTTCAGTGTTGTTCCCGACCACAAAAAAACGTGATTAAGTACAGAACATCCACTTGAGCTAAACATAATTCAAAACATCAAAGTCAGATGGCCATTTGCTTGTAGAACTAAAACCTATTAAATACTGTGGCGGCGAAATGCGATTTTAGCATCGAAATGCATTAGTGCTATTTACACAATAATTAAATTTCACCCACTTCGATTTAAATCTCGCGGATGCGAACAAACTGATGTTATGTATGTTGTTGCTACGGCAAACCATATAGACCCTCGAGAAATTATGGGCAAAGGAAGCTTAACGGAGCTAAACTGTGATTCAAATACAATAACAACCTCATTTCATGTATTCTGTGCGCGTCTTGAGTAGAAGGAATACGTGCGTCGACTGCCTGACTATACTGGGGCTAGAAAACAAATCATGTGTTGTAATCCCGACATGTGTCTCCAGACCCATAGGTAGAAACGGTATTTCCGCTTCAACCTCCTTGCTTGATCCGACTACTTCACTGTTAAACTTATTATATGGTGGCCTGAGAGAGAGACAGAGACAGAGACAGACAGACAGACAGAGACAGACAGGGAGGCAGAGAAAGAGACAGAGGCAGAGAAGAGACGGAGAGAGAGACATAGACACGGATCTCCTCATGTGTGCAAGGACCGGGTTGAGACGATGCACTCAAGTATCGTCGGGACAGAGTAGAGAAAAACATAGGGGCGAGAAATCATCCATAAAAAATAAATATTTCGCAAAGATATCGGTAATGGCAGTTGCAAATGATGTAGATTCGTTGTGTGTGATGACCTTACGCTCTATGTCAACGCGAACGAAGGGTAGAGGGCACGATGGATTATAGAAGAATGTATAACTTGTGATGAATAAAACATTGACTTTGGCTGATTTTGTGACCTTCATTCCCATATCATCCACAACAGCACAAAAGACGGCAGCATCTGAACGAGAAGTTTGTTTTTTTCCTTTGTTTGTGCCCTGTATGTCTATCTGTTGGTAATTTTTGGAATTTTTCCGGATTGTGTTGCTCTGTTTTCGTCATTATTGAAAGTATTTCGCATCCTGCTCAGCTGTTAATATGACGCAAAAAAAACCCGACGTGAATCGCATGATAGCGTGATTTGTCATCAAAGGTGTCGGCAGATTCCTTGACATGTGAACGTACGGGCGTGCGTGCACAAGAAAACAAGAGCGTGCGCACGTGCACCATGAAGGTGAGCATTGTTGTCATTTCATAATGACGTAATATAGCGGGGTCACGAGAAATACAATGAAGAACACGCACCAGATTCCCAAATGCGATTGGAAAAAATGCTGAGATAAATGTAAAGGACAGCCTTTGGAAGTAGGGCGACTTCGTATTTACCCCGAGCGAAGCGCAAATGATAGATAACTGACGCCCACGGTTACGTATCATCCAATGTGCAGGGTCAAGGTGAGGTCACGATGAAATATGCGAGTTTCTTACATGATTTAAAGAAAATCCTGCGTATAGGGCCGGAACTTTTTTTCTATTTTATCTCGCGGGGGATTTAAGATTTGAGGAAGAGTGCTAAATATGGCTAGATTTCGCCCACTCGACTTCCCAAATGTAATGAAAACAGCTGGAGTTGGCATGTCCAGGTTGGGTAACCATAAGCATACATATTTCTGCTTACTCTTTAGACAGGTAGTCAAGGCAGCTGTCTGGGGTCTTATGGTTTGTTGCGAGCAGCCAAAACGAATTTCTGATTCTGTTATATGTTGCAAGACGGCATTTTCCTCCACACAGTGCATGATATTCCTCCACAGAGTGCATGATACAGGTATTCACAATAGTCGGAAGTAGCAACGGTTCTTCTTTCCATAAAGTGGGAGTGAACTGGGCTCTGATTTCAATAACGTTATAGTCTACAACTCTCAGACAGGTATAGATATGAAATGTTTTAAATACGCAGCGGTCTCCGCGGTATCTGCTCGGCTTAATAGGTGCGTCGCCACTAATGGATAAAATGCTTGCAAATTTAAACGTGGTGCCGGGCTTAATTGGTGTATTCAAAAGATATCGCCGCGTGTCTTGCAAATTTTACCATGATATGAGAAAGCCATTGTATAGTCCCAAGTGGAACAACACACGTTTTCCCCGGTTTCCCCGACATTCTTAACAACTGTGCTGACGATAAAAAAAAAAAAAAACCGGTCTGTTAGCAAACGTGTGGATTCCCTGGTTTGGCACTTTCAAGTTTCCATCATGGCATAAAAAGGGGTTTGCCACGAAATTCAGTGCCGGAAGCTTGATGAGAAGGCCCCGAGGGGAAACGTTTTAGATTCACACACGAACGCTTGCGGAAGACAACCACACGAAATGTGTAGTTTTTTTCTCACAACTCTTTGCTGCATACGCCCGTCACGAGTCTCATCGTGATAAATACACAATTTTCAACTAATTAAGAGATCTCCCGAGATATTGGCTTGTCATGTTCCAGCCGTTTGCAAACCATGTGTAACCGGTTCAGCCTCGTTTGGCAGCGATGCAAGTGTATACTTTAAAACAAAATTAATAAACCGATGTCGATTGTAATTTATCCCTGTATCGCAAGACTTTGTCTTTCAAACATCCCGCCAATTTAAGATCTCGTAAAGTCTCGTGAGGGACTGGAAATGGCATGTAAATCTCCGCGATATAGTTAAATTATCCCCCTGGAAACCTCACTAACTTCTATCCTTCGATATGCATAAGTGATTTGCACAAAACTGGCTTACACTAGAATGCTGTGTTAGGACCTCCATGGCATTTCATTTGTTCACGTGGCAAAGCTCTGTGAGCCATTCCACCGACATATGTCCTGTTTGGACGGTGAATGAAAGCATATGGTACTCCATCACTTCGCAAAGGTAGTGTAAATATGCAAGTTGACATGTTTCCTTACGACTGTGCAATAAAATGCTTAGATTCTCGTTCGTGGAACTGAATAAAATGGAAGGTCTACTTGCGAGTACAACATTGTAAGATTTCGGTAAAATGTTGCTCTCTGTGTGCGTATGTTTTTTGTATATTGAGAAGTATTATGTATTCATGCATATATTAGAACGCATTTATATAATAAACACATGTGTATTACCAATACAAACAGCATATATGACATCTACACATGAATATACACATTTACATCATTCAACCATTGTCTATTGGTAGTGTATGCATTAATGTGTCAGTGTTTCATCAAGAGAGGGGGATTGGGGGATTCCCCCTCTGTTGACATGATGGCACCCCTTAGTAATTTTTCAAGGGGGGCAGCCCCCATGAAATAGTGCCATTCACACCTAAGAGATACAAGTAGAACACATGAACTGGTAAAATCCCCCCTAAATTTTCTGGTAAAGGGGGAAAATCCCCCTTGTTGATGTCACCCTGGATGAAACACTGATGTGTGTATAAGTACACACGTATGTCTATGTATGTGTCTATGTATGTCTGTCTCTATCGGTACGTACATGTATGTATGTATGTATGTATGTATGTATGTATGTATGTATGTATGTATGTATGTATGTATGTATGTATGCAGTGTTCGCGCTACCGCTCGCCAGACGGCAAAATGGCGAATTGATTCACTCATTGGCGACTCAGACGGTCAGAACAATCGCCAGTCTGGCGACTCAAAATTTGTACGTTCGGTCACTTTGTTCTACGATGTTCTGTTGCATTGCGGTGTTTTGTTTTACTTCTTGGGAAGTCTTCCGCCATAGTACTATCGTACTCATCTAAGTATAAGCCCTGCCACTGTTTTCAGAGTATAATGGGTCGTACAAGTTGGTAAAATTACTTTTCAGATAAAAGAAGCTAATGGGACATCGATGTTCCCGTGATAGTATCGTGAGCAAAATGGCACGTATACCCAATACATGTACTTGTGCCCCTCCGAAATGTCCCCCGTTACCTAAATAGAATAGTCCCACTCTAGTTACGTCCGCCATTGTTCACGTTCACGCTGTCCTGTTTTCCCGGGAGGTTGTCATAGTCCAAGTCTAAACATGCAATATCAGTTGTTTTCAGCGATCATCCTTTCATCTGTGAAGAGCGGTTTTACCGGTGACCATTACAATTTTCACTGCTATGCTGTTGTTTTAACAAGACACGGACCGTTT
>LD344538.1:42015-67629 GCA_001465055.1 Ptychodera flava | reverse complement strand
ACATACATACATACATACATACATACATACATACATTCATACATACATTGACATTGATATTTACTCCCACATCAATTTTTATTTTGTTATTGTGATTGTATTGAATCTTGAGTCAAAAAGTAAACTCTTTGCCAAATAAATATTTTAGTCCTATTATGATTGTTTGTCACAATGATATAATTATTCTTTGTAGCAATAAATACCTCTTTCTCTTCCTCCCACTCCCTCGCTCTCTCTCGCTCTCTCTGTCTGTTGCAGAAAGTAAGTACAGAAATCACTTTAATTTAAAACTAATTAGACAGCTGTTTCCACACATTGAACTTCACTATATTACTCTCTTGTTAACCAGTGAAAGCTCACCTGAAAATAAAGGCAACCATCTCTCAGGAATTTTCCATGATAATGCTTGGCAAAAACCATCAAGTGATTAGCAAAGTTGTAGAAGACCCATTCGTATAATTACAGAAGACGTTCATAACATTTCATAGCCTATTCTGGAAAAGAGTTCGGCCTATATTCTGATTTGAACATTATATATAAATATATATATATATATATATATATATATATATATATATATATATATATATATATATATATATATATATATACATACTAACGTACATACATAAACACACAGACAGACATACATACATACATACACACATACATACATACATACATACTTACATACTTTGACATTTTCATTTACTGTTACATCCATTCTTATTTTATTATTGTGATTGTATTGAATCATGAGTCGAAAAGTCAACTGTTTGCCAAATATATTTTTCAGTCCTTCAATGACTGTTTGCCCAAATGATAAAAATATATCTCTCTAGCCATAAATACCTCTCTTTCTCTCTCTGTCTCTGTCTCTCTCTGTCTCTCCCTCTCTCTCTCTCTCTCTCTCTCTCTCTCTCTCTCTCTCTCTCTCTCTCTCTCCTGCTGTGTTGCAGTATGTAAGTACAGAAATCATTTTAAGTTATTACTATTTAGACAGGTGTTTCCACACCAGGAACTACACTATCTTACTCTCCTGTTTACCCGTGAAAGCCTACCTGACGAAATAGGCTACTATCTGTCATTCATGTTCCATGAAAATGCTTGGCAAAAACCATGAAATGATAAGCGTAAAAGGGGGGGTAGGGAAGTAATGTGTAGTACAGTTTATGAGCTCTACAGTTGCCCGGGTTAAGTAAGCATCCGTCTGCCGTGTTCACTGTCCAGTCGAGCATACAATTCCTTGATCCGGTAACTTCAACACAGATCCCGTTCAAGTCCTTTCCCGTAGCACATGTACACAGTTGTTTGTCCTAGCACCAGAGGTCCCGCAATTCAAGCCTTGTGCGGCAGTTCCGTAGGATGTCGAGATTGTCTCTGTTCAGGTACAACTGGCCAAGTGTATGCACACCCAGTGCTTCTCTCGTAGTTCAGTCACTCTGCTCAATGGTGGGGCCACAGTCTTGACACCGTAGAGTCCCGGCCTTCAGCACACACAGCAGGCTCCGCAGGGAGGAGTGCAGTGCAAGGAGGAGAAGTGAGGAGTGAGCTTCCCAAGCTCAATCATACAGTTATATCCAGTATGCATTGCATTTGACATTAAAGGTTTGGCCCTTGATAAATTGTCAAGGAGTGGACGCAAAGTCTGGTCTCAGCGTCATGGTCCGGCAAGTTCAGATCATATGTACCTACAGATGGTCTGTAATCCATCATATTTAGACACTAAGTAGGGTTTAATTGTGAGAAGGGGGGAGCTATTCCCCAAATGTATATTTTGGCGACCTCCACCTAGAATCTGATCCAGGATGTAGCCATGCCCTTGTCAGGTTAAAATGTATAAAATGTCTTTGTGGAAATGCGGCCGAGGTGCCGACATTTCAAGGTAATTTTGATAAGTTTCACACAGCTCCCTTCTAAGAACATTGCACTCCTGGGCAATACTTAAAGTGAAAGATAATACAGCACAAGGTCATTATAGTTCACAGTCAATTTTTTTTTGGGGGGGGGATGGAATGCACAGGGCAGACAAGTACTGGGGGATTCGCACAGGTCAGATACAGACATATAAAACATTGACATTAAAATAAAACTTAAAGCTATTGAAAATTAAATGGAATTAAATCTACTGTTTATCTTTGAAAAGAAACAACAATAAAACTATTAACTAACACAACATAACTTATCTCTATATTACTCTCATACTATTGGCAAACTGTCACTCTTCATAATTTTCTGCATTCTCATTTACATACACCATGGCAACTACATACTTTACATAATTAATTCTTCCACCCAAACTCACCACACTTAACTTTATCTGAACTTTTCTATGCTCACAGATCTTTTACATTCCATCGACATGCACATGCAATATTAGTCAGTGCATGCAATTCATTTGTTTTAATATCCAGACTCATTTGATCGGAATCTTTGTGGTCTCTTTATACTACGTTTTGACCGTCTCCTAACTGGTTCGGTCCTATCATTTTGCCTGCCATTAACCGGATGTGTCCCCATGTCTACTTCTACCCTAGTTTCTACTGCCTCTGGCTCATCACAGTGTTGCTGTCTCGTATTCTGTCCATTGTTCAATGTTTCATTTGACCTACTTTCTACACCAGCTTCTGTCTCTACACAGCCCTCGTTCACTACTTCATCATTCACTTCCCCGGTCATTGACATTTCATCATCATTATGGTCTACTGTTACCTCTACATTATTTTCTACTGCAAGCCAGTTTCTCATTCTATCACCTGTGTACAACTTCAGCCTATCATAATGAACTACTTTTGGTATTGCTCGTGGGCCTTTCTGAATTCTGTACAACACATCTGAAAGTTTATTGAGTACTATGTATGGACCTTCCCATACTGGTCTTAGCTTGACTGACACACCTTTCTTTCTTTTGTTATTCAACACCCAAACAAAATCCCCTCGTTTTAGTGGTTTCCATAGCAACCGCCTATCATAATTCCGTTTCTGTCGCACAGCGCTTTCTTTCAATGCTACCCTAGCACGCTCATATGCTTCCTTTAAATTATGATGTAACGCTTGCACGTGATCCGTCCTTACATCATCGTCCTCCGCACTAATAACTCCACTCATCGCAATGTCAAGTGGCATCGGAATTTCCCTTCCTAACATCATCATATTGGGCGATTCACCTGTGGATGCTTGTGGGGTACTACGATATGCCATCGTAGCATATGAAAGCTGCTCATCCCAATTCTTCAAATTAGGATCAATCAATGTGCCAATAATTGAAACTATTGTACGGTTAAAACGTTCGACCATCCCGTCAGATTTTGGATTGTATGCGGTGGTTCTAGTCTTTTCTGTACCTAGTAATGTGTTCATTTCTTTGAATACCAGTGATTCAAAGTCACGCCCCTGGTCTGAGTGTAGCTGTTGTGGTACGCAAAACCTACATACAAACTGTTGTACATAAACTCGTGCCACTGTCTCTGCTTTCTGATCTGGAAGTGGATACGCTTCCATCCATTTTGTGAAGTAGTCACCTACGACCAACACAACTCTATTTCCTCTTTCTGTTACATCGAATGGGCCCAATATGTCTAGTGCTACTCTTTCTAAAGGTGCTCCAACAGGACACTGCTGTAAAGGTGCGTGTGCTGTCCTGGTGGGTTTCTTTCTGGCTGCACATACATCACATTTACGACACCAAGCCCTGACATCTACATTTACACCTCTCCAATAATACTTGCGCCTAATTCTGTCTATTGTCTTCTTAACTCCAAGGTGCCCTGCCGTCTTTGAACCATGAAGTTCGTCTAAAATGACTGGCTTCAGTCTTTCAGGTACTACCAACCTGTATTCTACTGACTTACCGTCACTAGACTCCCATCGCCTGTACAGCACACCATTTCTAACTTCCATGAGCTCCCAATCAGCCCAATATACCTTTGCTTCTGCAGATAGGACCGACACCCTCTCCCAAGGTGGTCGCTCACCTCCCCTATCTTTTACCTCTAACATCCAATTGATATCTTGGTCGGCAAGCTGTGCCTCCCTTTGTTCAGCAAAATCCCAAACTGGTACTGCCTCTATTACCTTTACCTGATCCCCATTTTTCGTATCCTTGACAACGTACTTCCCATCAATGACCTTTCCTCTCTGTAAACTTTTTACATCGCCTGCTGGCGAAGCAATCACCCTAGACAGCACATTCATAGGCTTTCGCGCAGCCTCTATAGTCTCGGTTGGCTTTTGCCCGCCACCAAGACTTATTTTCCTTGTGCTCTGTTTCACTACATCTTTTCCCTCTGTTTTATCACCTACTATTTTCTTGTTGATGCCTCGCTTTGATGATTTGGATCGCTGACCCTGGGTATGCCCTTTGGTGGATGCACTCACCTGATAGACATCCACGTCTGGCTCTGAACCCCTGTCATTCGACCCACCCTCATCAGCTTCAGCAGGTCTCCTTGACAACCCATCCGCATTCTGATGACTTTTTCCTGCCCTATGCTCTACCTTGAAGTCATAGGTACCCAAAGTTTCCAACCAAAGGGCTACCTGCCCCATTGGCTCCTTAAATCCCCTTAACCACGTCAATGCTCCGTGGTCTGTTCTAACACGAAATTGTCTTCCCCATAAATACTGACGAAAATACTTCACATAATTCACCAATGCTAACATCTCTCTCCTAGTCACACTGTAATTACGCTCAGGCTTTGACAATGACTTGCTTGCATACGCAATTACCCTCTCAACTCCATCTTGCATCTGGGAGAGATCTGCACCAATGCTGTAATCACTGGCATCCGTATCTAAAATGTACTCACCTTCTGGCCTTGGGTATGCCAAGATCGGTGCATTTATCAGTTTCTCCTTCAGAGTACCGAGTGCCTCATCACACTCGTCTGTCCACAGAAACTCCTGTTTCTTTTCTGTCAGTCTATGCAATGGCTTTGCTATCGTTGCAAAACCCTTGATAAATCTCCTGTAATATGATGCGAGTCCAAGGAAACTTCTCACATCCGTAACATTCCTTGGCGTCGGCCAATTACGAACAGAATCCACCTTGCTTGGATCTGTCATAATTCCCTCCGCCGACACTTTGTGTCCCAAATAAATAACACTCAGCTTGAACAAACGACACTTCTTTGCATTTAACTTTAGACCTGCCTTCCTCAGTCTTTCAAATACAACACCTAACCGCTCTAAGGACTCGTCCACTGTCCTACCAAACACAACGATATCATCTAAATACAACAAAAGTATGTTCCACTGTAAACCTGACATGACTCTCTCCATTAGTCTTTGAAATGTTGCTGGGGCATTTGTCAAACCAAAGGGCATTACATTCCATTGAAAAAGACCCTCTCTCGTCACAAATGCGGACTTCTGTTTGGCGTCCTCGTCCAACTCTATTTGCCAATAACCACTGGCTAAATCTAACGTTCTAAACCACCTATCTCCTCCAAGCATATTTAATGAATCATCTATCCTTGGTATTGGATAAGCGTCCTTGACCGTACAGGTGTTCAAACGCCTATAGTCAACACAGAATCTTGTGGACCCGTCCCGTTTTTTCACAAGTACCACCGGTGCACTCCAGGGGGAATTAGATCGCTCAATTAAACCCTTATTTAACATCTCATCAATTTGCTTTCTGGATTCATCCTGTTGTTGGAATGGGAATCGCCTTGGTGGAATGCGTATAGGTTTGGCACCCCCTGTATCAATGCGATGTTTCACATAATCAGTCCTACCAAGATCACCATCTCCCTCCGAGATTACATCCTGGTACTTCACTAAGAAATTAGCTACCTTACGACTGTCAGACTTGTCAAGATGTTCACTTGCATCTTTCCAGAGATCTAATAAATGTGCCGGCAAAGATTGCCCCTCCTCCGTCTTATCAGGCACTTCACATTCGTTCAAATAGATACTTTCTGAATTCTCTTTACCCACTGTACTTATAATATCATCGATTTCCAGCGACCGGATCACTCCAATAGTGCTACCTGCCTTTACTTCTACTGGTTTACTCGTGGCATTTAAAACCCTAATAGGCATATTCCGTTTGGCTGAGGTTACCATCAACCTAGCCACCAATATACCCTTACCTGCTATCACATTCTTCTTCGTGGGTTCGACAATACACCAATCGTCTTCTTTTGCTGCTTTTGTTGTCCTTGCCATGACTATAGGCTCACTACCCCCTGGTATTATAACTGGTCGTTTTACTTGTATGCGCGCGCAAAATGAAGGTACTCGTTTTTCAACACACTGAACAATCTCTCCATCAACGCTTACTTCCTTTCTTTTCCCAAAAATGTTGCAATTCGCACCTTCAATGAAATCCATGCCTAAAATTCCTGCACTTCTTATGTCAGCTACTAAAACTGGGATAATAATTCGCTTGCTGCCTACCGTGACAACAAAGTGTGTTTCACCTTCAATTTGTATGGGGCTACCATTTGCCTGGGCTACTTTTGAAGTACGTAACTTCAAAACAGGGCGGTCTTTCTCTGGAATTTTTAAGTAATGATCGACAGAAACAATACTACAATGTGCCCCTGTATCTAAGCAAAAACACCCCTTGATTCCATAGGTTCCTACGTCTATATGCAATGACTTTGGTGTTGCAGAAACCACAATCGTTCCGCTCGCCTCAGTCAGAGTGGGTATAGTCTCACTTATGCCTGTGTTTGTGGGCCTTCCTGATTTGCCAGCCCACTTGCGGCCCCTGAAGTAAGCTGATCCCCGTTTCCCTGCTGCGTCCTTGGTTTCCTTGGTGATGGACAGTTCTTTGTCATATGGCCTAGCCCATCACAGTTGTAACAAGAGAAACGACTTTCTCCTGTCAATTCTTTCTGTACATTCTTTCTACTGGTACAGTGTGTCCTCACATGACCTTTCCCGCCACAATTAAAACACACTGTACTCTCACTAACTGTTTGACTTGCCTTGATGTCGGGTTTCAAATTGCCTTTTAACTCATTGAGATGTTTGCTGAGGACAGTTTCAATGATCTCTGTCAGATTGTTTGGACTATCAGTGTCAGCATCCTCTTTATCACAATTTCTCACAAATTTCTTCACATGCTCATCTTTCTTGCCAACCTCGTATTTTAGCAAATAATTCTCTTCCTCGACAGCCACTGCTATAGCATCTTCCAAAGTTTTTGGCTTAACCCTGTGCAGCGCATCTCTTATTGCCCTACTTTCTAGAGCATTATCGAACTTCTCCTGTGCAATCCTATCGATGACGTCAGCCGAGAAATCAGCATATGCTAGCCTACATAGTCTGCGTATGGCGTATCCAAAATCTGTAAGGGATTCATTCGGCTTACGCCTGCGTGTTTGTAACTCAGACTTATGAGTAGCTGCAAGCTTGCTAGTTCCGAACCTCTTTTCAAGAAGTTCGCACATACGTTTAAAGCTAGCAGGGCCCACTCTACGCTCATCAATCACAGTACTTTTCGCCCTATCTTTCAGGTGAATAAGTAGTTGCATGGCCATCATCTGATCTGACCATCCATTTATGGTGGCCATTTCTACAAAATAGATTTTGTAATCCTCCCATGGTGTGCTACCATCATACCTATCAAGCACTAACTGTAGCTGGGTGGAGACCGTATTGCCACTGTTTACCGGTGTTTTCTGTTCGGGGACACTTTGGTTAGTGCCTATGGCTGTTTCATCAACTTTGACGGTGTCAGTTGTGGCCTGTGATGCGTTAATACTAGCAGTTACATTCTCTGGTCGACTATTATCTGTAGGTGCCTGTATTGTCGGTGTTCTGCAAGTTTCATGCTCGGGAATATTAATTAACTCTAACAACCTTTCCTGAGATAAATGTACTCTCTGTTGACTGGTCAGTCTATTAATTTCATGCGCTTGATCACGCATTACTGCCTGCATTTGCCTGATCTCATTACGCATTAGTTCTAACATCTCTTGACTTTCTCTCGCCTCCCTTTCATAATCAACACTATTACTCCCGACACACTCTCTGTCATCTGTCCTCATGCCGACATCAGCACCATTACTCAACCTTTGGCCTACATCTCCTTCATGAACACTGCCACTCACACTTCTACGTTCAATGTAACCCGTATCATTCTCACGTAGTCTCTGGTTTGCTGGCACCCTCGTACTCAAACCATCAGTCGGAAATCTGCCATCTCTACCACTCAACGCCAAAGTACTTGGAATTGGATCTGTTTCACCTACTGCATCAACTAAAGTCAAAGGCTCGTAATAGTAATCACCCTCACTAAACTCACCCACACTTCTAGCATCATCATGCCTCTCACCATCGAAACTCAATGCTTCAGCCATTCTTTAAAAATATACAAAATTATTATTATTATTATTTTGTAAACAAACTTCTATGACCGTATACTAAGCTAATAAAAATGCAAAGTCAAAAGTGAACGCTTTCCCTATGCAAATAAATGCCTAGCTCCTGTATGCACAGACAAACAGCAACACAGATCACAAACCCTTATATATATCTTTTTTTTTCTTTTTTCTTTTTTTTCCAACTTCCAAAAATTAATAATCAATCAATTAGTCATCCCATCGCTACCACCAATTTGTAATGATCTTATTTTTATTTGTTTTCGGGACGAGTTAATTAATTTGGAAGGCCTTTGTTTCGACTGGCCGTGGGTAAGTGGGGAGACAGAACTCTTAATGTGATCAATGCTACCAGTTATGTCCATGCAACAGTAATCCAGACACACACAGAAAAATATAGTAACTCTCCTATTTATTCTAATTCAATATAAAAGAAATATTAAGTTACAATAATAAGAAAAACTTATCTGACTCCTTTGCGTAAAAGGGGGGGTAGGGAAGTAATGTGTAGTACAGTTTATGAGCTCTACAGTTGCCCGGGTTAAGTAAGCGTCCGTCTGCCGTGTTCACTGTCCAGTCGAGCATACAATTCCTTGATCCGGTAACTTCAACACAGATCCCGTTCAAGTCCTTTCCCGTAGCACATGTACACAGTTGTTTGTCCTAGCACCAGAGGTCCCGCAATTCAAGCCTTGTACAGCAGTTCCGTAGGATGTCGAGATTGTCTCTGTTCAGGTACAACTGGCCAAGTGTATGCACACCCAGTGCTTCTCTCGTAGTTCAGTCACTCTGCTCAATGGTGGGACCACAGTCTTGACACCGTAGAGTCCCGGTCTTCAGCACACACAGCAGGCTCCGCAGGGAGGAGTGCAGTGCAAGGAGGAGAAGTGAGGAGTGAGCTTCCCAAGCTCAATCATACAGTTATATCCTCTACACATTGCATTTGACATTAAAGGTTTGGCCCTTGATAAATTGTCAAGGACTCCGACAGTGGACGCAAAGTCTGGTTTCAGCATCATGGTCCGGCAAGTTCAGATCATATGTACCTACAGATGGTCTGTAATCCATCATATTTAGACACTAAGTAGGTTTTAATTGTGAGAAGGGGGGAGCTATTCCCCAAATGTATATTTTGGCGACCTCCACCTAGAATCTGATCCAGGATGTAGCCATGCCCTTGTCAGGTTAAAATGTATAAAATGTTTTTGTGGAAATGCGGCCGAGGTGCCGACATTTCAAGGTAATTTTGATAAGTTTCACAATATATATGTATATATTTCAAAAACATGTTTCTATAAATATATACATATAAATATATATAAATATATATACATATATATATATATATATATATGTATATATATATATATATATATGCATACATACATACATAAATTCATTCATACTTACGCACATACATACATACATACATACACACACGCACATACATACATACATACATACATACATACATACATACATACATACTTTGACATAAGACGTTCATAACATTTCATACATCGACGTTCATAACATCTCTTCATATGTCTATATATATATATATATATATATATATATATATATATATATATATATATATATATATATACATTTATATACATACATACGTACATACAAACACACACACACATACATACATTGACATTGACAATTACTCTTACATCCATTACAATTTAATTATTGTAATTTTATTGAATCTTGAGTCAAAAAGCTAACTGTTTGCCAAATAAATTTTTCTATCCTTCTATGATATATTGCCCCGATGATATAAATATTTCTTTGTATGTATGTATGTATGTATGTATGTATGTATGTATGTATGTATGTATGTATGTATGTATGCATGCATGCATGCATGCATGTATGTATGTATGTATGTATGTATGTATGTATGTATGTATGTATGTATGTATGTATGTATTTATGTACGTATGTACGTATGTATGTATTGTATGTATATATTGTATGTATGTATGTATGTATGTATGTATGTATGTATGTATGTATGCATGTATGTATGTATGTATTTAAATGTGTCTGTGTATGTATGTGTGTATGTAATAACACAAATTACTTGAAGTACAAAGTAAAAATATATGTTACTTAAGTTTCTTGCAAACTGTAATCGTCATACAGAACTTTTGTAAGTGTCCTTAGCCCAACACTCTCTTTTTATGGTTGGGGCTCACCATTGTATCATTTTGCTAGGTTTCGTTGAAATAAATCCATGGCCAGAAGTCTTCAATTTTTATTTTAGACATTTTTACATTTTAGTCGTGCATATTTGACATGTTAGACAACGAGCTAACGGGCCTGAAATATCTACGTGTAGGCCTATATCATTTAGGGTCTGACTATAGCTCAAACACTAAAATGTAAAACGTGCAAACCTATCGTGCAATATGCCGACCTAACGTGTACAGACCTAACGTGTCTAAAATGTCTAACGTGTATGTCATTTTAGGTTCACACCATAAGTCAAATTCCATCGTGCCAATCATATAGACCTTTTATTTTGTAACATGCCCACCTAAAGTGTCAGCTCCGTACACGATAGGTCGGCATATTACACGATAGGTGTGCACGATTGGAATGGTAGAATTTGATATTATTACGGTTAGAACCTAAAATGACATACATGCTAGACACTTCAGACACGTTTGGTCCGCACACGTAGGTTAGGTCGGCACGTAAAATGATAGGTTTTTCTAACTTGTATATCATTTTAGGGTCTCAAGATAAGTTAAATTCTATCATGAAAATCGTGCAAACCTATCATGTAACGTGCCGACCAAACGTGAATGGACCTAACGTGACTAAAATGTCTAACGTGTATATCATTTTAGGTCCTCAATATAAGTCAAATTCTACCATGCAAATCGTTCATAACTATTATGTTACGTTTTACCCAACTAATGTGTTCGCTCCGTACACGTTAGGTCGGCATATAGGTGTCCACGATTGGCATTATAGAATTTGTCTGCTGTTGAGAACCTCAAATGATATACACCTTAGAAATTTTAGACGCCTTAGGTCAGAAAACATTAGGTCTGCATGTTACGCAACAGGTTTGCACGATTGGCAAGATAGAATTTGACTTCTCTTGAGACCCTAAAAATGATATACACATTAGATATTTTTGACACGATGGGCCCGTACACGCTTCGTCGGCACATAAGTTTGCACGATTGGGATGATAAAAGTAAACTTACAGTGAGAACCTATCATGACATAAACGTTCAACATTTTAGACACGGTAGGTTCGCTCACGTTAGGTTATTATTATGCTCTATTTTCAGAGGGTACTCCGAGTTACAAAATAAATTGTAATGTACGCCAGAGCCCTCAAAATATGTTTTTTCTTCAAAGATAATATTACATTTTATTTATTTATTATTATTATTATTATTATTATTATTATTATTATTATTATTTTCAGAGGGTAGTCTGAGTTACAAAGTAAATTGTAATTTACACCAGAGCCCTCAAATACTTTTTTCAGCAGCAGTCAAATTCTATCATGCCAATCGTGCAAACCTATCGTGTAATGTGCTGACCTAACGTGTACGGACCTATCGTGTCTAAAATGTCTAATGTGTATATCATTTCAGACCGCGTGCACACAAAATGGTCAGGGGGCTCGAGCCTAGTAACAGGGCAGAAGCTGCAACTGTTGATGATTTTGGCAATATTTCTATGCAATATATTAAGTTCAGTTTTTTTTGCTGTTTCCCTACAGCATCCTAAAACACACAATATTCAGTTTGTCGACAAAGTTATTAGGTGATAATTTAGTTGTCAGTGATACAAATGCATGGTACACATACACAGGCTGTGTAAGCAAGCTGAATACTGGACAGTTCAATATATGCTGCACATGGAGTAGATCGAGAACACAGTTGTATAAACTGAATGAAAATACTGTCAAATTATCAAAGTTAATATAACTACTCCCTACGGGTAGTGTCACTATCAGATACCGCCCTGTTACTGCAGTGTCACTGTCACTGCATACCTGAGCAGTGAGATAGCTCTGACTCTGATGTACATGGTAGCTGAAGAAGAGTTTGGGTCAAATGACGCTCATGACATTAAAAATACTTCTACACAAGATCAGGCCAGAAAGCAACACATGGAAGTCAAGGAGACTTTAAAAGTTATCGGGAATTTTGAATTCTGGCATATGAGTATAATCAAATATTAAAGAAACTAAGGGTCACCATGGAAGCTTGATTTTCTAAATTCTCACATTCTCATCATAAAATAATACGAAAGCAAAACTTTGAACAGTAAACACTAAATGACAAAAATATGTGACTAAATCGAATTATTTATTTTTAAACCAACTTTGCCATTAATACAGCTAGAATTTTAGAGATGAAAACATTTCCTTGATAGGATATTTTAACCTTCAAGTAGTGACAATTTTGAGTAGCATCTAATTCATATATATCTTGTACTTTTGAAACAAAATTTTGGTAGGTCACTGTGCTCAGTTTTTTTACAATATGACAAATGGACAGAATTCACGATTCGCCCACTCTCTTATGATCGTGTGTGCTCTTTGGCTGGAGCAATTGACCTAGCCAGAGTTGGATTCACTCAGGTTGGCTTAGACTGATAAATCCAAAACGTTCACTGATGCTTTTAAAATGAATCAATTTAAGAACTTGCCTTACGAATATGACTTTACAAACTGCTAATAACAGGTAGTGTTGAATATCTGTGAGCGGAACAGCGCAATACGTGTTCATTTTTTTCTGCGCGCACATCCTTTACTGATATACGGGCTTGTGATAGTTGGGGGACTTGAAAACAATTGATCATATAGAGGGGGATTTGAAATTTGTTTAGGGTATTGAGGGGGGTTCTGAAAAAAATAAGATTCAATCGCGATTCCTCCAGCCCCCCTCCCTCCCGATCATTATTTTGTGAACGCAGCCTTAGGGTCTCAAGAGAAGTCAAATTCTATCTTGCCAATCGTGCAAACCTATTGTGTAACATGCAGACCTAATGTTTCGTGACCTAAATGTGTAACGTGTTTATCATTTTGGTTCTCAGCAGCTATCATGCCAATCGTGCAAACCTATCGTGTAAGGTTCAGACTAAACGTGTATGGACCTCACGTGTCACAATAGTTACGAACGATTGGCATGATAGAAATTGTCTTATATTGACGACCTAAAATGATCTACACGTTACACATTTTAGACTCGTTAGTTCCATACACGTTTGGTCGGCAAGTTTTACGATAGGTTTGCACGATTGTCATAATAGAATTTTACTTATCTTGAGACCCTAAAATGATATGCACGTCCGACATTTTGAACACGATAGGTCCGTACACGCTAGTTCGGCACATTAAAACATAGATTTGAACGATTGGCATGATAGAATCAAACTTACGGTGAGACCCTAAATAAGACATACACGTTCGACATTTTAGACACGATAGGTCCATACACGTTAAGTCGGCATGTAACATGATAGGTATGCACGATTTGCATGATAGAATTTGACCTACCGTGTCTACAATGTCTAATGTGTATATAATTTTAGGGTCTCAAGTCACATTCTATCATGCAAATCGTGCAAACCTATCGTGTTACGTGCCTACCAAAGGTGCAGGGACCTAACGTATCTAAAATTTCTACGGTGTATGTCATTTTAGGGCCTCAACATTTGTCAAATTCTATCATGCCAATCGTGCAAACCTATTGTGTAATGTGCCGACCAAACATGTACAAACCTAACGTGTCTGAAATGTCTAACAGATGTATATCATTTTCGGGTTTCAAGTTAAATTCTATCAGGTAAGGATCTGACAAAACGTGTATGGACCCAACGTGCCTAAAATGTCTAATGTGCAAAGTTTTACTGTGTATAGTAAAGCACGTTTGTCGTACACGTTTGGGTTCTATAATGCAAAGTCGCATACAATTGTCCATAGCACATTAGTTTCAAAAATGTGAATCATGCATCTTTACCACCTACTGGCCGTAGCTCTTGAACTTTGATTAATAATAGTTGTTTTTGGTGGCAACATTTTGAAAAATATTCAGAGCGTTTGTTTAACAGCGTAGATTTGTCAGCATTGATGTTGTGTAGCTTTTCTGATGTACAGAGATAACATCACTTACTTGTGTTAGAGTAACTCGATGCTATGTCAATAATTGGTCATGACACGTCAAAGACCTGGTCCTTGTTCTTAAGACAATAAATAAACTTTGATAGTTTTGTGCTGTTATCATACATTTTGTTGCAGAACGACTGAATGTATTAGCAAAGTGCGTCTTGAAGGTGTTATTAGTGAGGCAGATGTAAACCTCCTCCTTAAGGTTCCAAGACAAGAAATTGACCTTTTTAATCTGACAATTCTCTGGTGGCTAATAAGCTCAAAACTCCCGTAAATTTTACATTTTCTGAAAGCCTAGATATAGGGAAACATTTTGGTAACCGCAGTGTCAAAATTGTTTAGATAACTATCACGTGACAGGTAATTTGAATAACTTTTCAAAAATCGGTCTTCCCTACGATTTGTCTCAATACTTCAAAATATCTGACTCAAACTTGCTTGAATGCAAGTTGTCACAAATCTCTTTCAATGCATGTCTCAGATTTTTTATATCGTGCTTAGTTTTTTTGGAGCACAATTTTAAAGAAATCAACTAGGGTTAAATGCACCTCTCTAGAAAAATAATCGCAATTATACCTATCCGTAATCCATAACACTAGGTCACAATTCGTAATACACTAGTTACAAACATAGACACAAAACAGCACAGAACAGACAGTAAAGCACCGGTACACACAAAAAAGTCAAATTCATGAAAAAAAGATATATGTACCTCTGGGCAAAAGCCAAAGACGTTTTTCTGGCATTGAAATTGTTTAAGAAGGTTTAAAAAAATTCTGAGACATACATTGGAAGATCGTTAGGACAGCTTGCACTCACACAAATTCCAGCCGCATATCTCAAAGCATTGTAACAAAATATAGGGCAAACCGATTTTTGAAAGGTTGTGCAAATTACCTGCCACGTGATAGTTATGTAAATAATGTTAACACTGTGGTTACCAAAATGTTCCCCTATATCTAGGCTTTCAGAAAATATATAATTTACGGGGAATCTGAGCTTATAAACCACTAGAGAATTGTTAGTTTAAAAAGGTCAATTTCTCGTCTTGGAACCTTAACGACTCCCGTTGACACTGGCCTTTTAAATGACACCTTTTACCTGTCAGTCACTTTTTAAGGGGCATGTAGATTTGTCCCTGCAATTGCAAGCAGCTAGCCGATGTTTAGTTTGGCTTTAGGTGGTGTTACGTTTCCCGTTCCCTTTCTGGAAAAACGTGGAAACTAATATCGGCAAGAAATTTTTCCAGCTTTTCGATAAACATTTACTCATGGGGTCCTAACTTCAAAAGATCTTCAATAGAAGCACATGTAAAGTGAGTTACAGCTGCATAAAGAATATGGCTAGTATAATAAAATCACAAAACAAGAGTGTAATCACCGGAAGCCACCAGAACAAATATTATTTATCAAATTCCAAGGCAAACTAGAAAACAACACAATAGTACGTTCCAACCATATGAAAGAGAGTGTTAGGACACCTGAGCTCTGTCTGAAGATTGTAGGATGCATGAAACTTTAGTAACAGTTATTATAATTGAAGTAATTTGTTATATGTTATATATATATATATATATATATATATATATATATATATATATATATATATATATATATATATAACAAATTTTAACAAATTATATTTACGTACATGTGTGTGTTCGTGTCTGTGAGTGTGTTTGTGTGTGTGTGTGTGATGTAGCGTGGCCGGTTGAAGTTGGTTGTAATCGTTCGGTACGTATATTGTTCTTGATGGGTCATTGCTATCCCGGTTAGTCGTATAAGGGGCCAGGTGAGATACAGGCGCGTCATACACCATGATTTGACTAGTTTAATCACGGTACTTCTACATGGTTACAACATCTAGAAAGGTCGGCTGTCTACAAAGACGTGGTCCACCACAGTCAAACAGACTGGGCTTCTCACTGAAGTCAGTCAAAGTCTCAGGGAGTCTACATTGCTACGTCTATGGCAGGAAGGGCGATTGTCAAGTGTAAAGTAAGAAGTGCGACGGAGTGCGCCTTTCTCTAGAAGGTGTAGGCCTACAACGTAAATCATTTCCGAATCTGCATATTGTCATGACATTGGTATTCGTCTATGATTAACTAAAGATAATTCGGCAAAAGCAAAGTGGGAAGGATGCTCCCATCTAAGTACAATGTCAAACAGGAAGAAACGACCTGTCGTCATTGCTAATGACTTAAACTGTCTATGCCGCGACCCAAACATCAACTTTTACAAGTCATCGTTGATGACACAGTCACCACTTGTTAATTGGTAATTTGATTACAGGTCCTCGGAGAGCGAGGATAGAGTCCTGTTCATTAACTTGGTCTGTGATTAAAAATACTGCATTATAGATGAGGCTTAATGGCCGAGAATGAGCTCCATGGTAGTGAAAACGTAAAAACAATCTGGACTGCCACCCTAATTACAAAAATGTTTCAAGTAGTAATTAATCGACAGGATGTTGCACATCATATTTCATTCAATTATAAGACTGACAGATTATCACCTGTATCACATTTCATACAATTTGATGCAGTGCTTCTGATCATTCACCCTAAAAACAAAAATTCATTACGTATGCAAATTAGAAATTAATTTAAATTACACTACTAGACATATCACAATTTTTATGAAAGTTCATTAAATATGCAAATTAGCAATTTATTGACATGATACTCCTTAATGTGTTCATTTAGTATTACAATACTGACAGCTTAACATCTGCACCATGTTTCAGAAAATTTAAAGCAGTATTTCTGGACATAGCCCACTAGGAAAAGTAATGAAATATGCAAATTAGCTATTAATTACCATGATACTGCTAAGTGTCTTTGTATGCTATTGCAGGACCTTGCTGAAGATTTGTACCATTTGTTTCATTTGTAAGCACACACCGCTACACAGGATATGGCGTTCAAGGAATTTTAATATGCGACAGTGGACAAATACAAAGCAGTGATAACCTAACTACGGAAAACACAATTTCAAACAAAACTAAGAAAGTAAAAACTAGGCAAAATACTTTGTCACAACTAAGCACAAAATAACTCAAAGATTGGGTGAGGGGTCTCCGCCAGTCTGCTTCCGGGGCAAAGGTTTGGGTTGCAAAGTTGGGTTTGCAGACCTTTGGATAGCCGAAAGTGAAAGTGGTTCCACTGGGCCGGTGGAGGCCACCTTCTTGAGTAGGGGTACATGCAATGGACGGCCCAAGCGGAGGACAGTCGGAGAGACCCCCATGAAAGTGTATGTATGTATGTGTCTATGTATGTATGTATGTATGTATGTATGAAGTATGGATTGGTGACACTCAAAAACCAAGTTGACTCGCTTGGCTCGAAATGAAAGGATGGGACTCGCGGCCCGAGGGGCGGCAGCACGGCTCAGAGGAGTTATGATCTGGGGGACAGGTGCCCCTGTGCGGCCCTAGCATGAGGGTGCAATGCTGTTTGGTGCTTGTGCAATGGGGGTGACGCTCAACAGACGGAGTTGACTCACTCCGCTGGAGATGAAAGAATGGGACTCACGGCCCGAGGGGTGGGCAGCATGGCTCGGGGGGAGTTATGATCTGGGGGGACAGGTGCCCCTGTATGGCCCCACCATGAGGGGTGCAATGGCAGCGGCTGGTGCTTGTGCGATGGGGGTGATGCTCAACAGACAGAGTTGACTTGCTCTGCTGAAGATGAAATAATAGGACTTCGGGCCCGAGGGGCTGGCAGCACGGCTCGGGGGGAGTAATGATCTGGGGGGACAAGTGCCCCTGTGCGGCCCCAGCATGGAATGCTTCGGAATGGTGTGTGGGTGGCAGGTGGCCCTGTATGGAATGTTGGTTGCAGGTGGCCCAGCACGGTCCCGACAGGTCAGAAATGTGGTGTAAGTTGCAAGAGCAAAAGAAAGTGGCTATCGATTGGCAAGTTTCTCTACAAAAGCCCTATGGCATAGTCAATGCTTGAGATGCGTGATGAAGCAGGCTAGATCTGGTGTCCGAATATAAGTACAGTAACAGTCACTGGACTACCTGCCCAGAGTTTGAATTAGGTGGTCTGGAAGGTGGACATATGCAGCCACGGTGGCTGCCCCAATGCGAAACGAATGTCCGGCATACAGGTGGGGGCTGAAACCCAAGTCACGAAAGCAAGGAACGGAGCAGAGCGGTGAATGTCACGCGGCTTAGCGGTACTCTTTCTGGAAGGATGAAGAGGGGTTCCTGAGGCGAAGAACACGTTTTTAAGCGGACTTCGAGGAAATGGTGGATTGTTGTGACTGGGCATAGCGTCGACTTGGTGGCGAACAGACGGAGCTTGAAGCCAAGATGCATTTGATCCGTTTTGAATGCCTTAGGGACTGTAGAAAATTAAAACACGCGCACGGTAAATGCAACTTCTGTGTTTAGGGGAGGAGGGGGTTTGGCTGTATTTCGATTATCGTGCTTACTACAAGTTTTCATATCGCAACATCTCGCTACACGTTTTTATGTATCATAAAATATCGCGCTATATTGTTCGGTGTGTACAGGCCAGGCCAGTACGGCTCCGGCACTACACCAGCACTCCTTTGACATAAGCTTACAAGTGAATCAGTGCACGAGTAAAATAACGTAACAGTCATTTTGGATACACTGTTTCATTTCATTCTATTCGTTGCGTCATTGTTGAGTTTGCGCTGAACAGAGATTGATTTTAGAGGGGTTATTGGGGGGCGTATACGTGATTTCGTGATTTCATAGCAACGTAATTACCGATTGTTGGTATGCAGATACAGAATAAGGCTTGGTTGGATTTTCGCACTTCCAAACTTTCGTTTAGGGGAGGGGGGAGGGGGGTTGAGGCCAAACGCACTCAGTTTTGTTTACCGTGCGCGTGTTTTAATTATCCACGGTCCCTTAATGTTCACAGAGAGGGCATCCGGATGGCCATGAGTGTCAGTTTTTGAGGCCGCGAACACACAGGTTGTATGCGGGGTTAAAGGAGCGTCCGGAGCAGGTGAATACGCTACAGCGGAGGAAACCAAAGAAGGCTTAAAGGAACGCAGATTCCAGCAGGAGGTCTAGATATGGTCCATACACGGTTGAGCGGATCAGCAGGCACAGTTGTCGCAGGATATCACATGTAATAGGTAGCCGAGGGCGTGAAGATGGTCCTTGCAGCCGTTGAATTCCCCGTAAGGTGTACTGGAGACGAAGATGGGGCTGGTTGTTAGTTGAGGCAAGTGGATTTGGCATACCAGCCATTATGTAGTGATGACAGATGCCGGCCAGATAGACCTTGATGGTGGAGTACTTTAGGTGAAAGTAGGTTGCGCAGTGGACGACGAAGTAGATTAACAGGTCTTAGGAGATGGGTGGATAATGAGATGTCTGTACGTGAGTGCCGTACCTTGCAGAGAATTGTAACCACGATCGAACTCCGGTTGCATAACATTCAATTGTCCGAGTGCTCAGTGCAGCTTGGTTGAAGGTGGCAGCAGCCCTATTCAGTTGAACATGATGTCGGGTAGTTGGCAGGGTGTCGCGTTGGCCGAGGGAGCCGCTTGGCGGAAGCGTGTCATCTGGAAACGAGAAAGAGAATCAGCGACTATGTTATGTTTTCCTGGTATGTGGTCAGCATGTAACATGAAATTGTGGGAGGCAGGAAAAGGACAAGGGTGCGCATCAGTTTCATGATTGGTGGTGACTTGATGCAGTCTTTATTGAGAACGTGGACCGTGGCCATGTTGTCAAAGTTGAACACCAAGTGTTTGCGGGTCTATGATTGACCAAAAAAGTAGAGCTGGAATGACGATTGGGTAGAGTTCCTGGAAAGCAATGGAGAGCTCGCGGTCGGCGTCAAGCTTGAGATGAGGGGGCCAGTGTGCATGAAACCATTGCCCCTGGAAATACCCGCAAAATCCAATACCACTGGCATCTGTAAAAAGCTGTATTGCTGAGGCCCTTGTGGCGTGGGAGTCGAGGAACATTGATACTCGATTCCAGTTTGAGAGAAAGCGGTACACAATTCCTTATCTAAATGTGTTGCAGTATTTCTAGACATCACCCTAACTATAAAAATTCATCAAATATGCAAATTAGCAATTAATATATGCAATACTGACATATGTCATTGTGTGATATTAGAACAATGTGTGTGAAAACATCTGCACAAAGTTTCATCAAATTTAGCACAGTCATACCAGAAATAGCGCTCTAATCGTGAATTATGCAAGTTAGCACTAATTATGTATGCCACACCAATATAAATTGACCTGCATATGTATGCCTAGTGTAGTATCTTTGTATTAAGTTTAAAAAAGAATTGGCACAGGCATATGTCAGATATCGGCATTCATAAACCCCTATGCATGGACATAGCATCATCTCTTAATTGGCCAACCTTTAGCCGCTGTGGATGAGTCCTGGAGACCTTGTGGATGGATATCAAATACAGGAAACAAAATGGCCGTCACACAGCCATATTTGATCGGATCATTACAAAATTCGGCGTGCATATATATGACATAGGGATTAATACATGTACCAACTTTCAATGCAATCGCGCCCAGCATCGCTGAGGTATTTACGTGAACGGACGCACAGTCGTCAAATATAGGAAACAAAATGGCCGCCACGCAGCCACTTTAGACCGGATCAAAACAAAAATCAATGTGCATATGTATAACATATGGAGTAATCCATGTACCAAGTTTGAATGGCATCACTCTCAGCATCACTGAGAAATTTTTGGTGAACATACGCACCGACATCAAATACACGAAACAAAATGGCCGTCAAGCGGCCATATTTGATCGGATCACAAAACAAATTGACGTGCATATGTATAAATTAAATAATAATCCTTGTGCCAAGTTTGAATGAAATGACTCCAGGCATATCTTAGATATCTGCGTGAACGAACGGACGCACGCACGCAGGCACGGACACACGGACATGACCAAACCTATAAGTCTCCCCGGACGGTATAGGGACTAAAATCAATCTCTATGCCTTTCAGTTAAAAGTTCTACCCATATCACATTGAAGGTTGCGCGCTGTAGGTAGTTATCAGTAAGTATAAATTGCAGTTGGGTGTGTCCCGAAAGCCCAGTCAGTCGACTTATTTTGCTTTTCCGAAGTTCACACGAAGGTTTATCAAAGTTTGTCACCCTCTAAAAACTCTCCTTGAAAATAGATGTGAATTGCGATGGCTTCTGTTTACATAATGTTTATACCACTGATCTACCTCATTCGGTACCATCAACACGATTAAAACTTATTTGGGGAGTGATGTCTTTTAATTCTGCAAATGTAAGCTAATCTGCTTTAATTTGTAAAGTTGATACATTCAGCTACATGGCATCTAACTCTTTTGGGAAATTTGAAAAATATGAAGATTCAATTATCCCAAATTAGTTCCAATCGTGCTCATTTCTCTAACGATTATGGTTAAACGCTGTTCGTTTTATTGCTGCGAGAACAAAGGCGTTTCGCGGGTGAATTGTGTATCCCTTCGTACCGTCCTTTGTAAGATTCGCGTTTCAAAGTCAACTAAACAAGGCAGGAAGCGCAAAGTTGAATAATATGCGAGTTTGTCGAGCTATAATTATACCCCAGTCCCTCATCGTTACCTAATTGACGTTTGTCCAGGCGAAAAAGTTCAAGAGTATCCGATGTAACTTTGTCAGAGTCCAATGTACGCCAATTTCATCTTACAACCACCAGGGAGGTTAAAAATCTATTGCCTCCATGCAACTCCGTAGTAGGCAAATTGACGCATTTTACTTTTGAAATTTCATGAATTGCTACTAAGTCATAGTCAACGTGAAATGAAGAGCAAAATTTGTTACCGTTCCTCTCAGAATAAAAGATCTGTTTGTCGAGTAATACACATTGTCACCTAATAAAAATCCAACCACTCCCCCTGTTTCGTTTCCGATTAGCCAAATGCAACAACTCGTGACACGGAAGAAAATTTACAGTGGTGTCAAATGAACGGGGGAAATGTGGGAAGATGGTAGGTCGATTCTACATTAGCGATGTTTGTGACTTTGCACGATTTCGACTAGCTTGTGTAAACTTGCTGAAACTAACATCGATATCTAGTCAAATGAAACTTATTTCGTTCCTGGACGAAGTGTTCTCCTAGAGGGTTTTAGCGTATCGGGCCTGATATCCTTCTATTTTTGCCTATGAACAGCTCGATATCCTTTCCCATATCCTACTAATTGAATATCCCTTACTCAAGTTTTTCATGGCCGCTCTTGTTTTTTTATCCGTAAAGTCAGTGTCTTGTATACTTAACAATGTCACAATGTTCGCATCTTCAAGCTTGCCTTACTTGAGCGACTGACACGACCACAATACGGTCCGTGGCTAATGGCGGCCAAGTGAAAATCGAACTTATCTCGAGGAGAAAAAATATCGTTTTCGACGTTATTTCGAATGCTTAATTGGCTAACTGTGATCACGTTTTGGAATGATGAGTGATTCTTGAAGCTAGTAATCTGGTGTTGATATTGAATTTCAGATATAATCGTTTTCGAAAAATCAAACTACAAATCGTGTACCACTTGCAATGTACAGTGTTCCCTTTCACGAGAATGTTAGTTGGTATTGACTACCTTGCTCTATATCCTGGTACATTGCTACATTGTAACCATCTCGACTCGACATCGAAAGAGAGCGTATCCATTAAAGCCTGTCGTGGCGTAACCAACACGGGATGGGCGTTTGGGACTTTCCCACTACAGATTCTAGACTACACAACCGTTATTGATTGACAGAGAATTTATAATCATTTTTTTCGCGAAAGAGCATGAAATCTTGGAGAATACAAACAAAATAAGAACAATACGTGAAAACGTGTTGGAAGTTACACTCTTCACAGTAAAATGTTACAATTAGATGCAACGTGTTCCCTGCACTATCCACGTTCAAGTATCAATGCAGAAAAGGGGTGGTGAAAATTTTACTAGGGGTGGTGGGTGGGTAAATGAATTGGGGGGGGGGAGAAAAAGCGCTATGCATCAGCATAATAATAATAATAATGATAATAATAATAATAATAATAATAATTTAATAGTTAGTTCTTTCTGAGCAGAATATATTTTCCAGAATGTTTTTACTTTTATTTGGGATCTTTCAGCATTTTAACTTACGTAACTCCCACATTCATTTAGAATTTTATTTTGCAATGCAGGATAGTAAGCGAGTGAAGGGGCACCCCTTCCCCGCCTGAACATTTGTATGGCACCGTAAGGTGTACAAAAAATTACTGCCGGCTTTTAGAGAAGGGGGTCCGCCCCATGATTATAATATGGTCCACCCTTATCTGGTGTCAAGGCGCGGTTATCATGAACACCGGGCAATGGAAATATTTTCGTGTGGTATATTCACCGTGGTATTTAACAAAGAACTCTAATTGATTGAGAGGTCTGCAGTCGCCTCAATATCAATGCCGGGGAAAATGGAACTCGAAAAGGTCGTCACCACGGATTACATCCACAATTTGGTTAAACAAGGGACTTCTTGCGGTAAAATCAGTAATTTGTTAGCTGCCAAATATCCAAACATGAGGGGATATTACAATGTAGCTCCCTAACTGTCCAATAAAAAAACACACTATTGGTGGAACAGTGGAGCCCTGTTCGTAATTCGATTTTCGAAAACCGAATTACGAAATTCAGTATCAACACCCCAATCCAAAC
Organism: Ptychodera flava; assembly: GCA_001465055.1. NCBI lineage: Eukaryota > Metazoa > Hemichordata > Enteropneusta > Ptychoderidae > Ptychodera > Ptychodera flava. The sequence goes on along the minus strand of LD344538.1, from coordinate 43,453 downwards.
TTAGAGAATCACTCGACATTTTAGAAAGTGAATGCATTATGATGGTTTGTTATTCAAAACTGTGTCATAATCATCCAAATTATCGCAAAGAAAATTAGTATTTCACGTTCACGATACATACATCCATCCTTTGACGCGATAAATCCCGCGCTATTCCTCATGATTTGGACTCTAACAATACTGGCACCACGATATACCAGCACAGTATTGACAGCATGGTCTTATCGTTTACAAATTTAAAAATTCACCCAGTAATTTATTTTTTTCATGGAGGTATTCTGCATACTACGCAATGTTCTACTGTATTTCAACCAATCGTAATATTGAGCTGTTATTGCCGTTTTAATTTATTCGTGGTGTGGTTTTGAAACAAAAGAATTGTAGCAAGCCACGCACGGGCAAGTGATAATTTATACTTTTATATCTTCTCTTACGTCGGTATAAATCAAAGAATTGTATTTCATCTTATTGTATTCTTTATGGAATCGGTCTCCGACATAGCCAAGATACTGTATAAATGGACTGACTAACCTACAGGTACATACATTCACTGAGGCACTAACTCAGACACTCAGGACCACGGTCACTCCTTTCTGGAGTCACCGAGACAGGACATTCACTCAGGGACGGACCCAGACACTTAGGACCACGGTCACTCCCTTGTGGAGTGATCGAAAAAGGAGGAAACTAGGACCGACTCAGGCACGGGCAGACTCACAGACTGATGTATCAGTGGCTGCATGGACCGTGAGGCCTAGGCATGGTTCCGTATTCAATAAACAAGTTAAAGTTGTACGTCAACACTCGTCGTCAATTCCAGCTTCTTTCAATAAGGGGTGGACCATTTGATATCTTTGCGGGGTCTGGAAGAATTTCAAAAAAAAATTCCCAGCGAATGTCCATGAAAAAAATTCAGCCAGAGGAGGCTTAGGAAAAAAAAGATGGCTCATTAAAGGTGAAAGAAAAAAATGTATGTATGTATGTATGTATGTATGTATGTATGTATGTATGTATGTATGTATGTATGTATGTATGTAAATTCGGGTTATCAAAATCCGATTGAAATCTTTTTTTTAATTTATTGCAGTCTGAGAGTTTATCGTAACTTGAATCAAAATGCCGACTATTTGCCAAATAACATTTGATAGACATTTTATCATTGTCAGAAATGATGATTGCCCTGGACACTCAATAACATTTGAACTTAATTTCCATTTGATTTAAATGTTTATGTAATGGAGTGAATTCCATTGCTTATGAATATGAATGATGCACTTCAAGGTTTTTTTATGCCGAGTGGGCAACATAATGGCTAAAATAAGCCTTTGTTTGAGATATATGTCAACATGTTGTCTGTGTGCATATTTTTATTGAATTGGTTAATATACGTTGAACCTATCTCCACGGATATGAAACATATGTAGTCATACATGTTCCT
>LD344538.1:4810-24248 GCA_001465055.1 Ptychodera flava | reverse complement strand
GTCTATGTGAAGCTTGGGTGGACTACCAAGACTTCACTGCAGGTTTCCAGGGATTATTCTGCCCTTTTGTGGATACCCTGCATAGCTGGTACATGTTTACATGATATCGTCTTTATATTTTGATGGCAGGTGGGAGATCCTTGTTCTGGTTCTCACAATTTGCCCTTGAATCTGAGGACTTTGTTGACTGGCTGGAGAGATCTGCTACTCAGTTGCCATTGCCGCGGACTGGTGATTGGTGGTTTGTTGCCCTGTCACGGGTGCCTCAGCATTGTCACTGATGTCTTACTTAGTTGTGTATGTTGTTGGGAGTTGTAATGTCTGACTTTGCTTTGCACTGTCACCAGAGTTCATTGCTCCGGCCACGTTCATGGAAGTTGTAGATATTGGTGATAGTGGCATGGGCTTTTGTAGGTTCAAAAGGTCAGAGGATGGAGGTGCTGCTGGCTTGATCTGCACTCGATTCCGTCTAACTTGACCCCAGGGTGTTTTAACTGTGTACGACCTTGACTCATCATGGTGGATGACCTGTCCATATGTCCATGGTTTACCTCTCAAGTGTGGTGGGGGTTTTACATATACATAGTTTCCCACTTTGATTGGCTTGTACTCTGGTCCTGCAGATCTATCATACTGCTCTTTGCTTGTCAATCTCTTGTTCTTTATCTCTTGAGATACTTTTTTGTCATCTATTACTTGTCGTTGGAGTAATTGCTCTGATGTGGGAAGTAGGGTGTGTGTCCATCTGGACATCATTCGCTGAGCAGGCGAATACGACTTACCTTTGGGGGCGTGTTTCTTTAGTTGAGTAGTGCACTGGGGAAATCAGCAGATTTTTTCAGCATTGACTTTGAGACGGCAACAGCCACTTCTGCTCTGTCATTCCCTTTTGGATGATAGGGAGATGAGGTTGTGTGATTGAAACCATAGTCATGGGCAAACTCTGCATATTCTTTGCTTATAAATTGAGGCCCATTGTCTGTGTGACATATCCTGGGAACTCCATACCTTGCTAAATGGGCTTTGGTTTCGTTTACTATTGTTGAAGATAGTGTGTCGTCGAGCTCATCAACGTCAATCCAGTCTGAGTAGTGGCATACTGTAACTAGGTAAGATTTCCCTTTAAAGGTGAACAAGTCTTGACTTATCAGCTGCCAGGGCAGAGTTGGTATTGGCAGTGATTTCATCGGCTCCTTGGGAGCTGTTTTCCCATACTGTGCACATATGCTGCATGCATCACACATATCCTGAATCGATTTCCTCATGCCTGGCCAAAACAAAACTTCTCTGGCCATGCGACTGTTTGATTCGGCTCTGAAGTTATTTGCATGTATTTTGTGTAGCATTTCTGAGTACTTGAATTGGGGAATCACTACCAAGTGTCCTTATGTATACTAATCCATTTTGAGTTGTCAGCTCATCTCTGTAGCCCCAGAATGGGCGTAGACTGTCAGGTAAAGATTCTCTCTGGTTTGGCCAACCAGATGTTATGACTGTGTGGAGCTTGGAGAGATATGGATCTTTTATTGTCTCTTCCTGGAGGAGTTTCTCAGTATCTTTCAAGAGTCTTGTGTTGGGTTTGTAGAAGTCAGGTTCCAGTTCTGCCCTGAATACCTCAAAGCCAGTAACTTTACATTCAACTGGTGTAGGAAGTGCTGCACGGGAAAGTGTATCAGCTAGGTGTAGTGATGTGCCTCTCCTGTAGGCGACATTGAACCTGTAGCATTGCAATCTCATTAACATTCTCTGTAATCTGGCTGGCACTTTGTTGAGTGCTTTCTTCATGATTGTCTCCAATGGTTGGTGGTCAGAATGTACCTCTATGTCTGTCTTGCCATACAACCACTGATAAAATTTCTCGAATGCGTTACAGATGGCAAGGCATTATTTTTCAATCTGTGAGTATCGCTGTTCTGTCGGGCTCATGCTGCATGAGGTAAATGCCACTGGCTGCAATTTTCCTGTGTTATTCGGCTGAAGTATGGCGCCGCCCAGGCCTTCATCACTGGCATCTACCAGGTGCAGCCAACGGAGCTATTCATCGAAAAAGCTATTCCACGAGCAATTTTTGAGGGCAGGGGAAATTTTAATTTTGCTCGGGCAGGGGAAATGTTTTTAGGCGGCAGGGGAGCAAATTTTAGTTTTTTTTGTAGGGCAGGGCGGATATCGGTTGATTGTCTGTGGGACAGGGCTTGGTGAAAAACTTTTTGAGGGGAATTGTTTCCAGGGCAGGGGAAATTTGCGCCACAGGGCAGGGGAACTTCAAAAATTCACAGTGGGGAGGGGAAACAGGCAAATATAAGTGGGGAGTTGGTAAAAATGAAGTTTTAGTTCGGGAGGGTAAGTCGAAAAATTTTCTGTGGGAGGGCAAATTATGAACAGCTAATTAATTACCCTCTTGACTTAAAATTAGTCAGTTCATATTACTTGTCATGCACAATATATTTTATCATAGTAAAGACCCCTTTAAAAGTGCATTGTTCGTTGGCTGCACCTGATCTACCTGTAGTATCACAGGCTTGCGTAGGTCATAGTACTGTAGTACAGGGGCAGTGGCAATCAGCTGTTTTGCTTTCTGAAATGACGATTCTTGAGCTTCTGACCAGCTGAAGGGTACCCCATTCTGGGTCAACATTGTGAGAGGTCTGATTGTGGCACTCAGGTACCGGTTTTCGCAGAAAGGGGATAAGTAATTTACCATTCCAATAAATCGCAGTAAACCTGCTTTGTTTCTTGGCCTGGGCATGTCTGTGATCGCAGCAACTTTGTCAGGGTCTGCTTTTATTCCGTTGTCTGTTATGATGTTGCCAACAAACTTAATTTCCTTAAGTTTGAATTGAAGTTTGCTTGGTGGGTATTTGATGTTCTTTTGATCTGATCGCTCCATTAAGGCAACAAATCGACGGTCATTGTCACGTCCAGCCTCTTCATATGTATTTCCTTCTCCAAAAACAAGGAGATCATCAGCTATTGATAGAATCCCGTCGAGACCCTCAATTGCTGCCATTAGTCTCATCTGGAACTCCTCTGGTGCACTTGTGCTGCCAAATGGCAAGCTAAGCCATCTGTACCGTCCGTAAGATGTGTGCATTGTCGTCATCATGGATGATTCTTCGTCAAGGGGAATATGTATGAAACCTTCACATACGTCAATGAGTGAAAAACACTTCGCATTACACAATTTGTGTAGTTGCTCATTTAGGGTTGGCATTTGGTATATTGGTCTCAGGATAGCCTTGTTAACAGTTTGACTTGGGTCTATACACACTCTGAATTTCCTCGGCGTTTCACGTATCAGCACGTTAGAGCACCATGGGGTGGGTTCATCTACCTTCATCAGTATGCCCTCTTCTACATATTTGTCTAGTGCAGCTTTTTCTTTTCCACGTTTCGCTACCGGTACTCTATGTATAGGTACTTGTGTTGGAGAGACGTTCTCTCTTACTTTAAAATGTACTGGAGGGCCTAGTTCACCTATCCCTTCAAAGTTTTCTGCATATTCCTTGATGACGTCTTCTTTGCGGAGTTGGCCTGGTGGAGGAAGGTGTCTGCCAGCTGGTATTTTGATCTGACATGACGGCAGTGGAGTAGGTTTGCACTTGCTGGGCTCATTGTTGTGTGTAGCTGCAACGTGGTTGCAAGTAGTTGGTGAATCAAGGGTTGACTCTATATACCTGTAACCTGGTAAATGGCTTGGATCACTCTCTTTAACATTGCGTAGTTCTTTGGAGAGAGAAAATACTTCATCAGCATGTATCTTGATGAGTCCTAGCCTTTCACAGTCATGTCCTGACAGGAGGGCAGGTTTGTTCACGGAGGTACTTAAAAAAAGTTAATGTCTCGTATTTGTTCTGTCTTTCACATATCAGGTCAACTTGACCAGCTGGTTTCAATGGCCTTGAGTTGCCATATGGATAGAGTAAGTATGGTGAGCGCATGACTTTCGTTCCAGGTATTAATGTCTGCAGCGACTGATCTGAGATTGTGTTGCATGTGGCTGCTTTGTCAAATTGAAATCTAACTGGAGCAAATCGTGTGCCGTTGTTTGACATTAATTAATCGAGGTAGTATCTCTTTCCTGATAATTTGATATCTACTTTGTGTACCTGAGCCTCAAGTGAGTATATCTGCTGTTCTTGGTGTTGTTGATCATCTTGGTAGCCATCAGTGTAGTGTGTGTCAGGCAAAGTCTCCCATGATTGTAGCTGGTTAACAGCCTGTAGTCGCTGGTCTTTACGACTGGCTTAAGCTTGTTGTGCTCGCATCCTGTTATTTCTGTTTGCTTGGTCCCGGCCACGGGATGATGTGTTTGTCTTCAGCTAACTGTTTGGTGGAGCACGCATGGTTTTGTTACCTTGTTCCAGACATACTCTAGCAAAGTGGTCGTTGCCCCCACACTTTGTACAGGTCTTTCCCCAGGCTGGGCAGATTCTCCAGGGATGGCTCCCCCCGGCAATCTCCACACCAATGGCAGGTGCCAAGCTCACGTTTCAGTCTCATATCTCTATGTCTGGTCCAATTAACATGTTCTTCTATCCCTCTTGATGTGTCAACGATGAGTTTGTTTGCTTTCTGAGCTGACTCAAGCGCTTTGGCATCTCTTACAACATCTTATATGGTTTTCTTGGTTCCGTCTGCCTTTAAATGTGTTTTGAGGAGTTTAGTTCTTATTGTATTGTCATGTAATCCAAATACAAATTTGTCTCTACACATCTCATCCATAAGGGCTGCATGTTCACAGAGGCTACCGGCTTGTCTCACTTTCACTTCCCAGTCCTGAACTGACTCATGTGAGCTTTGACTCATGTTCCAAAATTTGAATCTATCAGTCATGAGTGCACTTCCAACAGACCCAGTGTAATGTGTGCGCAATTTCTCCATCCCTACCCATGGTTTTGTTTTGTCACCGTCCAGTATCTGTGGCTCTATCGTGTAACGAATCACTTGAAGGGCCTCATCGGGCATGGCCGATCGCAATGCAGCTATTTCAAGTTGAGGTTTTTTGTAGTACTCCATCCTCTCAGTATGTGGGTCTTTTGTTAGGTCCCGGTAGTCAGCTTGTATACAGTAATCATCAAATCTTAGCTCAAAGTTCTTGAAGTTCTCGGACATATTACCAACCAGTTTGAGTTCGGTGCGTTTCAGGTTGGAAGCCATGCTTGAATGAAAGTTGAATCAACCTCAAATCTGAGTTTGCTCGATAGGCAGATAATATTCGTACTCACAGCTTGAAAACCTAAGTGAATGTCTTCATCGATCCCACTCCTGACACCAGGTTTCCTGCCTACAGCAAAGGAATGACGTGTCCAAGAAAGTGTGTTTGTTTCGATTGCTTTATTCAGCCAACATCTACCACATGGGTAAACCGCCATTACAGCTATATGTAAGCTCAAAGCATGCTGGGAAAATCCAGAAGTAAACAAATGTTCAACAAGTCCAATAGAGGGCGCTAGACCGCCAACAAAATAAAATAAAATCGAAAACATATTTAGATAGAACATTCTTAAAGTAAAAAATACCAAGTTTGACTTATTTCTTTCACCCTTAATAGAGTTTACCACAAAATACAAAAAACAAGGTGAAACGTGCATTGCAGAATCACAGAAGATGCTTGGAGATGTTTTGGTTCTAGAAATGAAAAAATCTGGTGCTGACACTGAAGAGTCCAAAGCGGTCCCGGCAAAGGTTGTGGAAGTAATAGAAGCAGTGAAGTTAAAGGGAGAAAAAATGAAAGATGTTCAACGGCGTCTGAGAAAGCGAATGGGGGAAGCTGGTGATGTTGACAAACCTGACATTTACTTTAGTTTGTGGGATTTTGCAGGACAGAGTGTGTATTACATAACCCACCAGGTTTGTACACACAAATAAATCTTCAAACAAGTAAAACTCTGTGTGTATAAGAAGGGCATGATACAAGCAATGTTATTCAATTAACTTTGCATTAAAGTAATCGCGCCTCTTTAATCCAAAGCTATCACATGTTTTTCTTGAAACGTTTTTTTGGAAATGACAATTTATTCTTCTGTATTTAAAAATATACCGTCTATGCTTACTTAAAAGTTAAACAATTTTAAGACGTTGAACACGGTAGCGGAATTTAGTTGTTCATTCGAGTAAATCAATTTTCCTTTCCTTTCCCTTGCTGTTTCTCAACCATCCTATACATCTTTTATTTTGTCTGCGTTTTGTTTTGATGAGTCAATGATGCATCTTAACCTGCATTCGCATCCACCTGTTTTTAATAGGTATTTTTAGGTAACCGTGTCATTTTTGTCCTTGTAACTGACTTGACAAAATCTCTTGAAGACATTATGTCAACGGTTGTCGAAGATGAGTGGACAGTGCAGGGTAAGCGGTATTGGTGTTTTTGCCATTATTTACAAACGTCAGTCGATAAGGTTAATTTAGATTTTTAAAACACAACACAATGATTGACACAAATTGAGATATAACACCTTACGGTGTTGATCATACGATCTGCGAGCGAATCACGATATTTTATTCGCTAAGGACGATAAATTATTAAAGATAACAATAGAATGATAATGCGATGAACAATGCCTCTATTTTAAAAGAGGTCTTAAAATCGAAGAATACGGTAAAACAAGTAGCAAAGATAAACATGTCATTTTGCTTCAGAGTTCCTGTGTTTTTGGATGAACTCTATACATACTCATGCCCTTCCTGGATCAAATATCAGCTTGGAACTCCCAGACGGAAGTGTTCAAGAAACTTCTGCACCCCCAGTCATCCTTTTAGGAACGAAGAAAGACTTGCTTACGAAGGTACGGTTCGTATCAACGCACCAAGTATACTCCAGACAAAAAATTTCATGGAGTATGAAAAAGAACAATAATCAATAACAGTTACTTCTGTCAAATAAAACACTATCATATATATGACTTTGTGAGTTGCCGAACTGATGTACAACTTCATTATTCTTTCTTCCCAATCTTTTCTCAGAAACTAGTACACCTTGGGCCATTATAGCACATTTTGCTTGTATGTTATGTTCTAAAAAGTTACATTCATTCCACTGGTCACGCCTTTGATGTGTTGTATTTTTTCGTTTTGTGTCATTTTCTATATGAAGGGCAATATTCCCCTTGATGCCAATGACGTAGAGGTCGAAAAAGAAGCGAAGAGACGGCTTCAAGAAATCCAGGAATACTTGCGAAGAAATGCCACAAAGGCAGTCAATGCACACATTGTAGGTATGATTGCCATTGACAATAAATCAAGACGAGAAGATGGCTGCACCGCTCCTGATCTAAACGTTGAAAAACTTCTGAAAAAGCTACAAGAATATGCTATGGAGTACTTCTTCCTTGGAAAGGTACCAGTGAAGTGGATACGTCTGGAACTGTCGATGAGGCAGCTTCAAAAAGAGACGATATGTCTGGAAGAAGCGAAGGAGCTTGGAAGGAAGTTGGACATGACAGAAGATGAAATAAACCAAGCTCTTAAATTTTATCACAGCGTTGGGGAAATACTCCACTTAACATCAATACCTGAGCTGGAAGACACTATAATTTTGGATGTTGTTTGGTTGGTAAATCTATTCAAGATTTTAATCACCCAGTCTCTGACTGACAAAGAACAGGTGGAGGATGTTCCACCAAAAGTGTGCAGTCTGATTGATGAGTTGCACCGTGAAGGAAGATTACATGAAGAGTTACTCGACTATCTCCTGAAACGTCATGATCGACACCAAGACAAAGATATTCTTCTGGCAACTGCGGAAATGTATGACATCCTTTTTAGGATGCCAGCAACTGAAAGTGATACACCTGTGTACTACTTACCAAGCCTCCTCCAGAAAGATGCGACAGGAAAAAATGGTATTGTGTGTCCAGCCGATAGCAAGTCCTGTGATCCGATTTATTTCCATTTCTACGGAAATTTCCTGCCTGAGGGATTGTTCTATAGATTGGTGGTTCGATGCTTGAAGGAATGGCCTAACCAGGCAATGGTCCTAAGAAAACATAGAGCTCGCATATTCATTGAAAGTGATGGTTTCCACTTGACCTTGTGTAAGATAGGATCTGACATTGAGCTTAAGGCACTCATTATGAAAGAGTTTAAAGAGACTGTTGCATTTCAGCCAAAGCTACTCAACAATATCAGAAGTGTGGTCGAAAATGAACTAAAAAAACTGGTTAAAACCTACACTCCGAACGTGACATATGAAGTATGCATCAAGTGCCAGTGTCCAAATCATCGCCCCGGTGAATTACTACCAGGTTCTGAAGACACAGATGATCGATGTGTTGCAGTCAAAGAAGTTAAGGGGAAGGTTAAGGCTATCTGCAAAATAGTTGCGAAGGAATTGTTGTATCCTGATCTGAAATTGTGGTATGGTGCAGGTAAGAGTGTTACACGTCAAGTAAATAATTAAAATGACAGTATAACATTACAAAGATATTGTATATAAATTGTGAGGCTAATCGAACACTTGCAATATGAAATATTTCCTGCTAGGTAACGTGACATACAGTTCATTTTTTATGAATTACGGACGAAGATAAATGCGAAGACTACATGTATATACTTACGTCTAGGTCAACATATTAAGACTATTTCTATGATCTCATATCAGAATATAAAGGTCAATGTTTCACCTTCTGTTCTAGCCACAGAAATACCTGTGAAAAACAATCCGGAGGCTGATAGTGCCCCTGCGAAACTTGGCGGTGCTGAACTAGAGACAAGAGGCACTAGGTATAAGTAGTTTCATTATGAACATTTTGCTACATTTCCACTGTTTATTGCATGATAATTGCCCTTCGTGGAACCAGTGAATACTGAAGAGGGCAAACTGCTACTTCAAATATATATAAAGTGTTATCTGTTCTTTATTGTGTTGTATTTTTGAATTACATTCGTACATTAAATATAAGTTACAATAGCTTACTACGATTATGTATTTATGTCACCAGTGTAGTAAAACACATGCATCAAACGTATCCTTCAATATCAAGGTTTTCTGTTCACAGTGACGGCTGTGTTCTTACCATTGGTCATGAGTGGGGTACTCAGAAATGTGGCGCAGCGAATATCCACCAATTTACGTCCTGCCTTGTTGCTGAAACTGGTCGAAAAGTACACGCAACGGTCCTTGAAGCAAATAATGAAGAACACCAGGATGCAGCATCACAAGGTGTTCAACTAATCCTGCCAGATACTGTTGACGAGGAAGATCTTGAAGCCAAACCAAATTTGACCTGGCTGACAAGATATCACACACACCACTATCCATCACTGACAGAGATGCCCGGCGTAAAAGTCGTGATCGGACATCTGCTAACTACCTCCAAGGTGGCACTTAGCATACAGAGTAATCATTATCAGGATAAGAAGGTCATCCTTCTTAACCACGTTTTACCACAAGATACAGAACCTAAAACAGATGTTTTTACATCTACAAGAGTGCAACAGAAGGAGGCGAGCATCTTTAGTGATGTTAGTAGGTCACATGTTGTTTTCTCTGTAGGTCCACGCGTGTATCATCATTTTGAGAACAAGTTCAGCGTGCTGAAAGGCGTCAAACATGAGCTGTTCCTACCAATGCCTAGCGAAGAATTCTTTCGACTTGGAACCAACAAGCCATTGATTGATTCTCGGTGCCAGATCGTTACGTATGGAAAAGTTGATCACATCACCCATATGAAAGGATACGACACTTTTGCGCTTGGGCTCAGTGAATATGTGAGAAATCTCAAGAAATGGAAATCAACTTTGATTCCTCCGGTTTGGCAAATAAGTGGTATTTCAGTGGAGCATGCAGTGGTTGCACGTGATTACATCAATGAGCATGTAACGAGCGGTTACATTGACTATAAAGTGGTCCCTAAATGGTCGATGGACCAAATTAAAGCCGATTTACAAGAAAGTCAACTTTGCGTTATCCCATCACAGGTTGAGCCTTTCGGCATGGTCGGCTTGGAGGCCATAGCAGCTGGAATACCAATCCTTGTTAACAGCAACTCAGGTCTGGCGATGTTCCTCACCAAGTACATGCAACGAGATATGGCAACTGCCGTCATCGTAGATGTGGGAGTGACAGATCGAGAAAGGGATCGTGAAGTCAGTGCGTGGGCTGACGGTATCTCTGGGGTGTTTGGCGATTATGATTATGCCTACAAAAGGGCACAAGATATGAAGGAAATGCTCCGTAGTTGTAAGGCAATCACAGATACGCATGAATTGTTCAAGAAAGAATGTTGTGTATAAAAGAAAGTTGGGTTAGTAGCGTACGAACACAAAAGTTGCCAAACAAAGTGTGCATACATATGCATGTTTTTAATATAGCCAATCAGTTCACAGGCATGATTTATTGATGCGGGTTAGGACTTCCACTGGTCTCTGCAATATGACTCTTTATGGCCTTGCTTGTTCTGTAGTGAAAATGTATTCATTCTAGATATTGAATTTTTATGAGAGCAATATGTCACTTTGTATATCTTTTACACACAGATATTTGTCAAATTTGATGAAAAGATGAAACTGCACTTTTACATAGTGATGGTACCCGCAAATCTCACTTATTGAAGAAAAGCAATTTCTTTTGTACACAAAACAGCCTGGTCCATATTTCAAATTTCTGACATTGTTTTGATGATCATTTCTAAATTTCTTATTTCCCAATATGAATAATGAGAAGATCAACTCTTTTTCTAAGGAGATAGTAATTTTGTAATTATGTCAAAAAATATTTTTGACAGACATGCCTACACAATATTTTCAAGGAATCTAATGGAATGAGTTGCATCAGTGTTAGCAATAAAGAAAGGATATTGATTTTTAATGTTGACGACAAAGGAAATTAGCATGTTTAACAGGTGGTATGATGAGACCATCTCAGTTGTAAATAACTTGACGTGAAAAGTACACATCGGCTTGTTATAGAATTACTTTTGAATTTGAAACATAATAGTTTTGGATCATACTTTCAACAAATAATCTTTAAACTCTAAGTTTCACATCCATAAAATTTAATCAGCCTTTAGCGGACAATACACTGAAGAATTTAGGGTAACCTCACTTACTGTATGTTATCACTGGGATGTATGCAAACATTACCTGTACTTCATTATGAGTCAGCTTGGATATAAAATGAAAAAAATACTCTGATGAATCGTAGATGAGTATTGTTTCTCATAAACATTGTTTGAGGAGTATATAAATTCAAATTTAGATAGAATAGTTGGATACAAATACACTCTTCTTACATTACATATTAGCAAGTGTACAGTATACTAGTATTACACTCCCTCTATTCTTTTCAGATGTATTTGAGTCTGATTTCGATTGCATACTAGTAGTTACATCTTCATAATAAGGATATGTTGCTGTGGTGATTTAGATGCCTTTATGATAAGATTTAGATTAGGTAACATTTTTGTCAGATGATTCATTACAAAATAAACCCAATCATAATTCAATGAAACAAATTAGGTTGTCTACAGGTATGATGATCAGCCGGCCATATGTAGAAATAAGCTTGCATGAGGATATTACCAAGGCAGCCGAACAAGGCATTTAAAGGAAGTCGTTTCTCCCTTGTCGTTTTGTTGTTTGTTTGTTTGTTTGGTTGAATGTTTGTTCGTTGTTTGTTTGTTTGTTTGTTTGTTTGTTTGTTTTTATTCAGAATTGTGTGTTTCCTTTAGTTGCTAAATCCAACGATATTAAATTTCAAATCATCTGAATGTCCTGTATGTATTCTATGCATAGATGTTTGAAGTGTTTGAATATTACTTTCTTACTTTACCTGGTTTGAATTTATTGACTTGAGTTTCTCTCAATTTGATGCAATGGCGGACGTTAAATTCATTGTATCCTGTCCTACTTTCCGACTTGTACCTTTCTCATTGGCTTTAATTAGGGAGCCCATATTTCATTAGCATAGACACAGGTATTACCATACCATCGAAACAGGTATCTTGATGTTTCCATATTCAGGTCCCCTTCTATCGACTTAAAGTCATTCAATCTTCAGCTATGGATTATATATTTCAATTTTAGAATCGCATATAACCAAGAAACAGTGTATTTAGTTAGTTGACATAATTAGATAATTCCAACATCAGTGCAACTATGATCTTTTTATGCCCATTTGAAGGGTATGTTGCATCTTTGTTTGCTTAACTTTCATAAATTTGTTTCAAATCTATTCGTCTTTTGAAATAAATTCTGATTATTCTTTTTATGCATGCGTATCATAGATACGCTAGAATATTTGAACAAATTTATTCTTCTCAATACAATCATTTTGCAGTCTCCGTGCATTGAGTTAAACAGATAATATGTAGTAATTAGTTTTCAAAACGATATTACGAAGTCAACTGAACAAAGGATTTGAGATAGCCCCTTGTTCCGTCATGTCTTTTTTATTTTGTTTGTTTGTTTTACATCAAAGACTTGTGATTCTGTCAGTCACATAATATTCTGGTATACATAATACAATACAAAATTAAAATCTTTCAAAGCCCTATATAATTCAGATATTGCATTTTGAATTTTGTAATAATAGTTCTATTTGTATCTTGTTTAAATCTACTGACTTAGGTTTTTCTCAATATTATGCAATTGAAATCGAAAAGTAATATTATCCTATTCTACAGTACCATTTGCACTTGTGTCTTTTATTACTCTGGGTGTTAACTGAATGCGCTATATTTGAATAGGCCGTAAAATGTGTATTACCATATCGATGGAATGTTTAAATTGATATTTCCAACTTATCATATCTCCTTCTATCAACCCAAGGTCATCGAATCTTAAGGTGTGGATCACACAATGTTGAAGTGTAGAATCCCATATAACTGTAGTGTTCTAGTTGATATTAATAGGTGATTCTTACATGAGTGAAAAAATGATCTATTATACTCATTTGTCATGTTTAAGGCTTTATTTGTATAGTTATCATTAATTTGTTTCAAAACTATTTGATGTGATTCTTCTTATATGCATACTTATAGGTTAGAGTTTTCTTACAAAATTTAATGTTCTCATTACAATAATTGTGTAGTCATTGAAATGAGCAGATTACATGAAGCAAGTAGTTTTCGAAACGAATTAGAAAGTCAATCGAACAAGGGATTTGAGATCACCCTTGTTCTACCATGTGAATTTTACTTTGTTCGTTCCTTTTTCATCGAATCTTATGATTTTTTGAGTTACACAATATTGTGGTATAGATAATACAGTGTGAAATTCAAATCATTCAAATTCCCCTATGTATTTCAGATATTGTATTCGGAAAACTTGGAAATCCACTGACTTTGACTTGAGTTTTTATCGATATTAATTATGCAATTGAAATTGAAATTTATTTCATTCTATTCTACAGTTTGCATTTGTACCTTTCATTACTCTGGCGTTAATTGAATGGGTTATTATAATCTTGAAGATATGTATTTCTATATCAGTAGAATGGAAAACGTAATATATCTATCTGGTCAAGTCTACTTCCATCAACTCAAGAATGTCAAATCTTCAACTATGGATCACACAATACTCAACTTTAAAATCGCATATAGCCAAGAGATAATGTGCGTATTTGTTTTTTTCTAGAATGCAGTTGTAGTTTATATTATATATGATTTTATTATGATAATACTCATTAGAAATGAGTTCTTTCTCTTTGGGTTTTGTGTGTGCTTTCCTCATATTAATTCATTTCAAAACTGTATGTCATTTGAAAAGTAGCGATGTTTTTAGTGCTGGGATATGGTGTTACTCAAAGGAGAAGTTTATTACTTAGTTTGTGAGCCAATAGTAACAATGAGGGAGCCTTCAGTAATATCAGTGGGAGGATGTGCCAGGGGAATTCAGTGGTGTTCGTCAGCTACAATGTGGCTCTCCCCAACAGCCCTATCTGAAATGTAACCCTCCCGCTTTTGAGAAGTTTGAAACTTAAAATGCTAGATGATTTCGCCCCGTCCATGTTCAATTATGCCTCTATCGGTTGCTCATTCTTTAGAATTTGACCTTGTTTGTCATATTGTAAACATGCTAGTTCTGACTCTTACCAAAAATACTACTTTATTGTATGCACTCCTATGTGTAGTGAACCAACATTTTTGTGTGTAATTACAATATTGTTTTGGTTTTTTTGCTCAAATATGCACTTCTGGCCCCTCTAATCTAGTCAAAAACATCGATATCAATAATCAAACATATATAAATGCACGCTTTAATTAGTCGTGTTTAGAAAAAAAAATTTCATTAGTTTCCTCATAGACACCGATCTATAGTGAACTGACATTTTGAGGTGAAATTCTGACATGATGTATTCTGTACACATATGCCCATCTAGCCACACTGATCTACCCAATTGCATTCATATATATCGTCAAACATGTCTAATGTGCTAATTTAGCCAGTTAAGTATTAGGGAAAATTAAATTTTGCCTAAAATTTGATAAAAATATTCAGCACAAATGTACTTTCATTCATTCTTCTCTGGTCAAGCCAAGTATATTGATAGGGTATTTGAAATCAGATATACATGGTGATGTCCATAGAACCTTTATTAGCTCAAATTTGGGGTATATTTGTGTGCAAGTATATATGATTTATAATACGGAATAGATAGCAGATTTAAAACACACACCATGCAAGTGCTATCTGTGCCATTTATAGTGAACATGTTCATTAAAGCTAAAGATGTAATGTATATTTTCTAAGTTTATATGATTATTGTGACAAGTTTTTAAATTCTTCAAAACAAAGCATTGACAATTTCTATTAATTGCAAAATTAGCAAATTAAAAATATGTGACCCAAACCCAAGGCTAGGGTTGCGATGTGATTCTCCCCCGGCCCCGAGGTTAGGTTTGTAAAAACTGACCAAACCCCTCTCTCCCTATTTCCCTGGCCCACCTCCTCAAATTACTGAAGGCTTCACTGAAAATGTTTGAATTTTTAATTAACAAAACACAAGTGTGGATAATCATTTATGTACTCAGAGAATATAATTGTCTTCTGAGTAGAATTCATTGATTTTAAACCATGTTGAAATTTACGTGTAATTTTAAACAAAGTAAGCATGGAATGAAGATAAACAGTGCACTTCACCAAGTGACAGGATTGTAACACACACTATCGTCAGTGTTCCCTGGTCTTGTGTGCAATCTTCAT
This sequence comes from Ptychodera flava, assembly GCA_001465055.1. Taxonomy (NCBI): domain Eukaryota; kingdom Metazoa; phylum Hemichordata; class Enteropneusta; family Ptychoderidae; genus Ptychodera; species Ptychodera flava. The sequence goes on along the minus strand of LD344538.1, from coordinate 9,104 downwards.
TGAATCTGATAATTTGTAATCCAATCTTTAACAATCCTATATTTAGAAAGATTGACATTTTTTGATAGTGAACAATAAGTCGTTTTCTTTTAATTTCATCACATTATATGTAAACTTGACAATTCTTTGCACCAATAATGTTATAGTGAATTATATTGGTAATACCATTAAATCATGATAATCAAAGGATGCGAGTGTGGTGTCAATTACTTTAAATGAAATAAAGTTCAAGTAAGTCAAAGTGTTGGCACATATATTGATCGGTAATACTTTTTTTATGAAGTCTGATTTTGTAGCTAGCTATGTCAACACAATGTCAACATGCCGTATTTCATTTGGTTGTTCTCAAGCTGTCTCAACGGGTCACTCAATATCGGATGGAATATAGTAACTGAAAACTGCAGTATACAATTGTAATGCAATTCTTTAAAAAAGGCAATATTCTAATTTGAATCAATCACATTGTGATAACTGAAATGTAAGGGGAATAATGTTTCCTTAGTTTCCATCCTTGCACGTTTGTTTTGCATTAGAACCATTGATTGCATGAGAGTAACTTGCCCCTGTCTGGCCGACATTCACTTATACACCTTAATAATTATGCAGTAAATGCAGGTATAGATGCAAAAAACAACTGACCAATATTTAAATTCACTAATAGTGGAGGGCAGGCCAGGTCTCGCATATAATTAGGCCCCATAACCTTGTATTTGTCTTACCAATATGGGTGACATACAGACACTGTCCAAAATGAATATATGCTTGACTGTTTTTCCTTGTATTCCTTTATCCCTCCATATTCATTCTATAGAAAACCTAATCTTATCTTCCATTTTATGATCATTTATTTTATTATTGAAGTTAATTCACCAAATTGAATTTGAGCACTTTATGAATGTTTGTACAAAATTTGTTAAAAGGAAAAATCTCTCACTTTAGATTTATTGAATACAGTGGAAAAATATTTACACTAAAACAGGTTGAAGATCTCTGTACCATTTCTGATGTATGTGGGAATTTTTTATAAAAAACAAACATCGTCGTCCACTTGCAGGCACAACTATGTTGTTGAAAAATACAAAATATAACTCAACATTGTGTGAGACTCATAGATGTTATTATACTTACAGCTTGTTTCCCCCATGTGTCACTGGCTCCAATTGTCACCAAATTATAAAATTGATGTATACACACTTGAAAACAAAAATACATGAAGAAATGTACACATGCCTTTAAGTCATTGGTAAAATATCTACCCAGGGTGGGTATAAAGCTTTTTTTAAGTTGTTGAATGTCACTGCATTCATACATAGCTCACCAAAAGAAAACAGGCACTGCTCTAGACCACATGGCCAGAAGGAAAGCCTTTTATATGCTATCTCAAGCAAAACTCTTTTGCTCCTAATACAAATACTGCAAATAGCCAAAACAATTGCCAAGGTTTGGTAGTCATAGACTATGAATGGAATGAACAAATATATGTAAAAGGTTGAACACGATTTGAACTAATTTGGGATAATTTGATTTTCGTAATTTGCAAATTTCTCAACAGTGTTAGGTGCCATATAGCTGAATGTTGCAATATCGCAAATTACTCATAAAAACAAGTGTGTAATATAAACAGAAAAGCAAACGAGTTAACAATTGTAGATTAAATTGACATTATTTCACCATCCAATTATCTCAAATAAGTTCCAATCGTGTTTGTGGAAAACCTAACCCTTGTGTTCAAAAGACTTTCTGGTGATGATCTCCTAACACTCCCGGATTTTTTGCAACCATGTACCAGGACAGAGTGTTAATGATAAAATCACACATCTCCTTTGATACAATCTGTATTCCTAAAGCTCAAATCTGTTCAACATGGTGTCATTCACACTGTCCAGGGGCATGATTGGCAAACACAGAGTAACAAACTACCTAACAATATATGCCATTTGATAACTTCCATTACAGTAGGAACTTGATTGAGTCAATCTTTGGCAATATGCAATCAAATAATCAGTCAATTCTAGGATGGCACCTGCAGTCAATTTAATACATGATCATGCAAGTAGGTTTGTGATAAAAGATGGCATCTAACATTACTTTAACATCTCGTGAAACTTGTATGTCAGGTTGAATTTTTTATCAAAATACTGCAACTATCAAAGTTTTCTACGAAATGGTAGTGCAGGCCAAAGTGGGGAATTTGACATTTTTTTCAAAATCATGTCAAATTCCCTATCCACAGGCTACAAAAATGTCAAGCATCAATGAGAGGTTCTAGCCTAGTCAAACTCAATCTACCAATTTGTGGCATTGTCAAAGTCCTCCGGTGCTGCAGTGCATATTATGGTGATAAATTCCCCTGTTCTGGGACACGATTGGGTTAATTTCCCCTGTTGTCTCTCACTTCCCATGGTTGAAAACATTGATAGGTGCATACCAAATGTAAGACCCGTGACTTTCAGGGACAATAATACTATTAGAAGAACTGCAACTCTACAACTAAAACTACATACATGTACATGACTTGAAAGAATGCTTTTAATTTCATGATACTAAGGAGAATAAAATGACAGAAAAGTTGCAGACAGACTATTTACAGCAATTATATCTTTTTTTGTTAATCAATAAATACTATCTCTTAATATTGCTTTCAGAAATGGTGTAACACCAACTAGACTATGTTTTCTGCAATGAAAGTCTGATAGTCCTGTTTAAATTTCTTGATAAACAGTGACATTGATAGCATTTTGTTTAAAAAACAATAGTCTACATTGGGCATCTACTACATTTCTTTTGTGTTGTTAGTATAAAAGCTGGAAAGTATGGTGTCTTTTGATCAAAGCAAATAAACACGAAAGATTAACAACAGTCAATGCAATACTCAACAAATAAACATTGAATTATATCTTCAAATTAGTCCCACCGAAAATTTTGCATATCCATAGCTGCTTGAAGGAAATTAAGAACATTACGTGAATTCATTTATTATACAACAGATAATGCCATTTACAGAAATTCTGCTGACGCTTGCTAATGAACACTGATATTTGAAAGTATTATCCCAGTGTTGCACATCAACTGTGATAAATAGAGAGACATTAAAGCTTTAAACATTGTGCGTTTCAATAATCACTCTAAGTTTCAGAAATATGTCAGTTTACACATTAATAGAATTTGATATAAGCAACAATTTTTAAATCTTAACAGACCCTAAAAAGGACTTTGGGTCTATGGGTAACTTTACATATAGGGAGCGAAAGTTTTGTCTATCCAATGCAATGAAGGAGATTTTCATGCAAATTTCCAATATCTGTAACTTGTATGTACACAGGGCAGAGGGGAACATCCTTATGTAGCGCGAGAAAATATGTTTGGTTTTTTAGGAAGCCTGATTTTTGCCTCCTTAAATTGTTAATTGAGGGCTATCTGGTTAACCTTTCTGTATCAAGAACAGTACTATCAGAATTTTTGTTTGGTATATAGAAGGGATGTCAGCCTATATGCCATAGCCAATTTTAAGTAATTTAAAATACACTTATCTCAATACATTTCAGTGTAATACAGTATTATTGTTATGTTAAATAGTAAATGAGTTGTGCTAAACTTCAAATACCATAGGGTTATTCACAAAATACGGCCCTGTATGGACGAGGGCTCTGTGAGTGACGTGTTGGACGAGCTGAAGGCAAGTCCAATACGTCACTCACTGAGCCTTAGTCCATACAGGGCCGTATTTTGTGTATAACCCTATTATTATACACCTCCCTCCATTAATCGTCCGTATAAACTAATTCTTTGGTATATTTTGAGGGATGCGGCACGCGCGATATGAGTGGAACGCGCGCGATTGTTGAAATAAAATTGCTACAAAGACGTCTGCTGTTCCGGAGTTACAGTTGCTTCCCGACGTTCGGTTGTGCACGGTCGCTTGTTGGTTGTGGAAGTTGACTCTCTCCAACTTCGTACGGATAGTAAAACTCACTTTTCAGATGTTGCACCCATTGTAGACTAGGCCAATTATAATAAGGGTCCTCAGGATATATATTTTGGTCAGAGTTATCGTCTGCTTCGTCTGCCATTATGTCTACAAAAATTCACCTACTGCTCCGTAGTACAAGTCCCTTGGCACGAAGCCAATTAATTTTCAGTGCAGTACAAGCAAACTTCACTGAATGCTTTCAAATTAATTAGTTTTTTAAAATAATCAAAGTGAGACTTGAGTGGACACCGTGGGTCATCAGTATGTATTAGGGAGATGGTGCAGTGGCAAAGAATGTGAAATTTTCAGAAGAGTTACTTTCAG
>LD344536.1:186912-207127 GCA_001465055.1 Ptychodera flava | reverse complement strand
TGTCACAAATTTAAAGCCTCGTCAACTCGGCGGGAAAACAACGCTCACGCGCCGAAATGCACCGCGCTTCGGCGTTGTTTCACGTATTCGCAGTTACGAACATATTAGTGGTGACTTTTACGCGAAAAAAAGTCACCATTAGCACGATCGCTCTACACCCACCGTGCCATTAAATATCTTGTCAGTAGCGGATAATTAAGCGTCCTTGTGCATAGCGTGTCAAACGTTTTACATCATATTAAGAAATTTCGTCAATACTTTTTTTATGTAGCAGGACGCCAATGTTGTCGTATATCACGTAACACTCTAAGTCGAATCAGACTCAATTAACAACATACCTTCGCGATCAACAAACGTGAGTGGCGATTGGGCGGGAAGGAGGTGGTGGGGGGCACTTGCATGCCTGTGAACCCCCATTGAAATGCGATACTGTGAATTAACCTGTTTGTACCTAAACTCGAGCTTATGTCCGCTATTTGCAACCCACCGCCGCACGCCACATAAATTTTGACCTCAGTGGTGTCGATATGGCAATAAAGTGTCCCGTGAGAGCGATTGAGAAAATTGACACCAAAGCTATTTTTTCAGCATTGTTCCGAGTCCCTTGCTACCGTTCCCCAACACTAGACTGTAATTACCGCTTGCTGTATAGAGCAGCTCCAGTGCCCCCTTGGGATGGAGCGTGAATTCAATTATTACAATCGGGGATATTTGCTGATGTCTCGCACATAAAACGCTGCTCGCCAACTTTTCATTGCGCCCTTTGTGATGTTAGTTCAGACCACTGTCCCTCTATCACATAGAGGTACCGTGTTCAGACAGGATTTCATCTCGGGTTCGAATTGTTCAACTTGCAAGTGTCAGCATGGAAATTTTGTCTAAAATAATTGAAGATTATTGAATTTTTTACGATGTCCGAGTTTTTAAAGAATGCGATAAGTGGTAGGGCAGCACTGCATATGTTGAGGACACGCCTGTGTATGAACAAAGTTACACTTGAAACTTGGATTTTGTCGCGTGAAGAGACGCCAACGTGATGGCTACTAGTAAAAATCGCAGATGCGATAAATTACCGTCGACATGTTCATATAGAGGGATTTTCTATTGTAATTGGCACAAAATGTTGACTATGTCGATATACCAAATCAGGCCGACGGTTTGAGGTATTGTAGAGTTTGAGCGCACTCATGTTTGCCGGTCGAATTGAACTCTGAGAGAACGGCGAGACACTTGGAACGGAGAAACGAAGCCATTGAATCGACGTTCTTCATGTTCTAGTTCGTTTCCATGGATGGAATGAAGCTGATTTTTTCCAGCGGTAGGATCTGAGATACAGAACTCGAAAGAGAACGTTTTCTTTTTTTCCGTTTTGCAGGATTGTTTTAATATTAACTGTGGCCAAGTTTCTATAGACCGTGTCAGACGCCCTCGTAACTGGGTTCGTGGACGTATCAGACTCAGTGTTGTTATCATTCGCATAAATTGGATAAAAATGGACTCCATTTTCTTAGGTAATATGATAACAGGACAGTTGTACATTGGCTTATAGGCCTATAGATTGTATATTAATAATGAACAGGGAATATTAGTAGAAAACAAAGTAAAATTGAATATCAAACCCATTTTTAATCTGAGTCACCTTGCAAATCATTGCATATGATATGTGATGGTTACAATTACTTAACTACTCATTTGACATGAGAGAGAGAGAGAGAGAGAGAGAGAGAGAGAGAGAGAGAGAGAGAGAGAGAGAGAGGGGTCACACTTCGCGCACCTTTACAGAACAACTACTGATGGGACAAAACAATTGTCAATTTTTCGGATTGTCGAAAGACTATGGTATTGGTTAGAACATACAGCTTAGCAAATATAAATGAAAACATAACATGCCTTCATTTCTATACCTACGAGAGATAACATGTTAGTAATATCCTACGATACTTAGTCTCACGTAATCACATATCAAAATTATTTGAATTCATGGGTTTTTAAACGGTATTTTATGACAAACGAAACTAGCTCTGTCCTCACCCTACAACATCTTGGACTACCATGCATCCTACTTTTATTGAGCATTCGATAAACTAATGAAAGTGTCTGTAGCATTTCCAACAATAACATACTTTTGTCCGTTTAGCTTGCGGTTGACATACCAAGCCTGCGATTAATTAATATTCACATCGAATATTCCCACAATGCATTGTGCTCTCAATCACAATTGACATACGTCATCTCGCTCTCGCCACGCCATTCGGCACACACGGCCCTGTGCGCACGTATGGGACCGAGCGGGCGGCGATTTGTTTGTCGTGCTCAATTTTTTGACCGTGAAATAATTACAAGTCTTGCTGGATAGAGAAAGGCGGCTTTTGTCTGCCGCGGTGAAAAAGCAATGCCGTTTGGAGACAGATTGTGAGCACGGTGGAACTCTTTCAGAATCATTTACACCGATCCCGGGAGCTATTGACTCGCCGGCGTGACCCATGACCTCTGTTTTATGTCCCTTTGCTTCACATCTTATTTGGTTCTGACGGTGGGACTTTTTTCGGACAATGCTGTGGATACTAGTTTCAACTGGTGTAATATGTCGGGATTTAATTAGCTGAAAAACTCCAAAATATGGCTATTGTCCGCGGTCAGATGCGGCGCAAGGCTTTGAAGTCCTTTATAGCGGTTGGCCGGTGTAGTAACATATGTCCACCCTCATGAGTTTTCTGACGGTAGATGCAGACTGTCCCCACTGTTTGATTCTGATTTGTCTACGCGAAATGGCCTTTCCGAATTGAAATCTAAATATCCGAGGATAAATATCCTCTTTTTATGAAGGATACATTTGTAAGTGCGAACGAAGATATGCCATCGCATGGTGTCCAGAAATGGTCAAACACCCCCCTCCCCCCACCAGAAACATAAGTATACAAAACCGGGCATCTTTGTGGGAGAGGACGGGCTTTCCATTTGTCAGGATTCAATGAACCATCTAGCTGGGCTCTGACAATCCTAAATTAGATTCTTTTCAGGATAAAAATGTCGAGTTTGTCAAGAATGGTTTCTTTTTAAAACGAATCCAAGGTTACAGGGAGATTGGTAGCCGAGCTGTTGACTAGACCGGCGATAATGTTTTATAGTGACGTACAGCTAATACTTAGCCGTTAACCTTTATGCAATGAATTTGACAGTTTACAAAACTCACCTATTCGCCCTTTAACAGTGTGAATAGATGTTAAATATAACGGTTGCCGTACAATATCTCTCAGAGAGAGAGAGAGAGAGAGAGAGAGAGAGAGAGAGAGAGAGAGATGGCAGGCAGGGAGATAGGCAAAGATATAAAATTATCCGCCAAGTTTAGCAAATAGATTACTGTGTTATTTTATTCTGTAGAAGTTCTACTAACAACGTTACAAATATCAAAGTCTTCAGATATACATATTCAAATACACAACACTACTAAATGACGTAACAGCAGTTCAATTGAAATATTACTAACTTGGTCACTGTCTGGTGTACATTGAAAGTGATGATCCTTTAAAATAAAGCCAGTCACAGTAAAGCAGACGATGTTGTAACGCACGGAATCCTGATTGAATAGTTCAGGCCTGGGCGGCTGCGCACCCGCGAGATATGATTGGAATTTTGTCCCAAAAAACCACACGATTTAATTCAGAGGGTTGGCGCGCCCTGTTCTGCTCCAGAACCACTTCAAAGTGAGCCGTTTCATTGAGTATATGTGATTTTTTTCTCCCTACATCTATATTCTTCACGTTAAACATTCAGGTATTTCCTTTGAAGCTTAAATCAACGTTTATGAGAACGGGAGCGCGGCTGCGTGACTGCTCGTTGACAGCGTCGCTCTGCCGACACTACACGCTCTCGCAGTTCAAATGATTTTTTCTATATCTCAATGCAAGGAAACAACGATAATTTTAGAATACCGTTCCAAATCCTTCGTAGTTTCTGCTTTGAGTCCAGGTAAGTTACATATGCAATGGGTATGTTACACAATCATGTCTGAAAGTAGGTCCGATTCCAAATGACGTGAAATCTGTACCACTGATAAGACAAAATAAATTAAATGTCTGCAAAACCCCCAACATTTTCATTTATTGCGTGGTGTTGAATAACGGAATACCACTCTTTTGCCACCAATGTTCTGATGAGATTAAAACTGTGAAATTATTCGCCAAGGGATCTAACATCGAGTCGCAGCAATCCGCACACAATGTTGTCCGAATTTCTTTCGACAGCCAATGTCGCGCACACGATGACATGTAAATGATAAACCTAAAGAGACAGCGAGTATGGAATTTGAGAGGTTCTTAAGTGTTCGGGAAAAAATAATATTTCATGATATGCAATAATTATGCACTGTGCGTGAGGCTAATCATCGTTTCCGATTAATTTAAAATTGTCTTGGGCATATATTTATATATATATAATATATATATATATATATATATATATATATATATATATATATATATATATATATATATATATATATATAATACTCAATTAAAAACAATTTTCCACAAGTTAATGTAAACCCAGAGATCGACCTCGTTCAAATTTGATTCAATATTCTTTGCAAAATTCGTCTAAAGATAATTTTCTTTGGAACTTGCAGAGCTGATGTCTGGAGAGAAATTCGAGTGTGTAGTTGATTAGATGCGAGCCGTCGTTAGAGGCGTTTCGCGGCACTGGGACAGCATAATTTGGTCGTGAAGGCGACATTAAGACAGGTTCGGTGTCATTCAACCGGCCATGTAACTCGGCGACCACAGAACACCGAAAAGCAAAAACACCATTAATGAGATTTTTGCAAGTTCCACAAAGGATCTGCCAAGACCACAAAAGAAGGCAAAAAAGTCAAGTTTTGTCGGCCTCTGAATCTTGTGTATTGACCCGATGTCTCTTTTGCCACGAAAGTGGGATTAGGGTGACAAAGAGGGGGCTGCCCCCGAGATAATTGCGACCGCTAAAAAGCAATTTTGTCGATACCCCATGGGAGCTTAAGGTAAATTGGAGGTCGCGGGACCTTTCAATACCGGGGCACAGATATGGCCAGGTGGAAATGGGCCCCTATTGAATGATGTAATTAGTAAGGTTTGTAATAGTGACATCAGCTTATAGGTGAAAGTTTCTTGCAAACGACCGACTTGTCATGTGACAAATGTAATTAAATAGTTCGTACACTGCTAGGGAATGCTGGCGGACGTGTGGGGAGCGAATTGGTTTCGGTTGAACATAAATCTGATTTGGGACGCAAGAGATGAATCTTGCTGAACGCGCGACACGTACATGACAAGTCAATGGAAATGCTATTATCACGCAGAAGCACTGATCCCGCTTCAAGTAATAAGCGCGCATCGCTGGCCCTCTGAAGGCCCTTAATTCCCGGAACTGGACTCCTTTGTGACGAACGGAAATATGAAAAGTAATTGAGCCGATACGTGTCCAACACCGAAAACGTCGGGCGCGGACTTCGATTTCCCCCCTCGGCTGTCGGAGCGGGGGTCTCGACTGGGAATTTAAACAGATGCCGCCCCGATCATATTTGAACTCCCAGGGGGGTCCTCCAAGACATTAATTCCGTCAATTGTCTTATTTTGTCTCGTCAGTTAGCGAACAAAAATATTAGGGAGAGTAGAGGTTGGGGGGCAATGAATATACACGCAACCCTTGGGACCCGAGACAAAAGAAACCAAATATACGTATTTAAAGAAAGGTTAAGGCGGGCGTTTGGATGTAAGGCCGCTGTTGCTAATTCTCGTGCTTTCTGGCTGACTTGTAACGATCGTTGCCGCCGATACTCGCTCAGCGCTTGCGGCGCAAAGGGCTACAGGAGCGCGGATCGCGATCGCACAAAATTCACCGCCGAACGAGAGAACAGATTTTGTTAAATTTAATTTCAAATGCTAGGCATTTACTTCGGCCATGGTTGGTTGTTAGTCAGGCCGTATCGATTATTCTTGATTTTGTGTAGGAAAAATAACGAAATGCTGAAAATTTTCCTTTCACAAAATGATCAAAATATGGACTTTTTTAAATCATGCGAATACGGGACACATATTGCGCGCTCGCACACTGTGACGAAAGCTTATCAAATTTGCTTACATCGTGCAGAAGTAACAACGCCGCCACTGTCACTGATCGACTTTAATTTATGATAGCCGCAATTAAATGTGAATTTTGCCAAACGAGATCTTGATCCCTCATGTGGAAGAAGGATATTTTGAGTATGCTCATACACAGAGAGGGTCCGTTGACACGCTAAACTGCAGTGGGTCTAACGGTCGCGTAAGTGTTCAGAAAAGTAATCCCTTGTTATGTTCCGAAAGGAAAAAAAAAAACAGTCAAGTTGTCAACAGCCAGTCCTCTTCTCTTTACGAATCAAACAAAAAGTTTTCACTGGGTTTTCTTCCGACCTGATGTCCCTGACACATCAACCGAGCAATTAAATTACGAGAATTCAGCGACCATCCTTTGCCCGTGAAACGTGCGAAATACGATTCAGACGGGAAGAATTTTTTGAATTGATCGGAGTTCGTGTCGGTTACACGATTTCCTTGTGACCGTCAACCGTGTGCTATCATTTCCGTGGACTTCTGTGAGTTTTTATTAATCGAAGTGCTGTCAAAAGATGTCACAGAGGCACTCGACTGTCTGTATCGAGCTTCTGAATTCTTTTATAAAAAAGCAATTCCACCCTGCTTCAGTGAAATCTAATAACAAAACGTCCACACCAATGCTCCAAAACGGGATGTACCGCTTTAATTACTGCTGAAATCGAGCGCGCATATAAGGGTTAAGTCACGGCAGAACACTGGCTAGCCGTTTGCCGATCGCGACCCAGTCAGCGTGAAAAACACGCCCGGCTGGGGTGACAACGGGGCAGTGTGCTAGGCGCATCTCTCCTTTTCGCTTTGGGCGATAAATTGAATGAGGAAATGTTCCGACTTTGTGTATGTTTGACCGCGCGTATATTTAGGGAAAACAAACGGATTACAGGCAACGAGGAAAATACGGGAAGTCAACCCAGATCAACAAGTGCGAGGGGGGTAAGTACTGTGGGGGTCATTGTTGTACTAATAGGATCAGGCGGTGTAATGTCTTGAAAAGCAGTTAGACGGCGAAATAGGATTAGTGATTCAATTTTAGTAGTCCATCAAGGAGCGGAGATTCGATTCAATGTAGAAATTCCAAGCGCTCTTATTTGATTTAGCTGCGTAACCGTAGATTAATTAGATTTGCAGCTAGGATTGCCGACCACGGGCTTTCTAGCCCTGGGTTTCATTATTTGGCCATTATCTGCGTAAAAAGATCGGCGTTGTGAGTGGCGATGGCTCGATGAAAGCCCACCAGATGAGGTCGGTCCTTCAAATATATCACACACTATGAATTATTAAAGTGAGCAGCGTTCAATCGAAGGTGATTACTGCCCAATCATCCACTCTCGCTCATTTATAAAGGATTCAAACCGACAGGACAATCTCGCTGGAATGACACACTATTGCTTTTCAAATTTGATGTAATTTCCAGCCAGTTGCTGAGTGTGTTTTTTCCCCGCATAACCCTTTGTTACATTAATATCCTGCTCGCTAACTCGCTGATATCGTTATCAAGCTTTACGCGCAATGATCAAAATCCGTCGCATCGCTTCCCTCACTGACTTCGGACAGAGCGTCTAATATCGCCCAAGTTTGGGAACTTTATTCAGCGGGTAATCTCGCAAATTTCTCTCCTCCGACGGTTTCCAATTATTACACCTCTTCTGATGGCAAAAAGAAATTACTGGGCATCGTTAGTTTAATATCTCCTGGTTTTTGATTCGATCAATTACCGGCGTTGGATGAGTCTTGCATCAATCTATAGACATTTGATAAAAATCACGCCCTTCATCACTCGCTGACTCAACGTGCAACGCCGTACCGGTAACTTATTCTATTAACTAAACTTATTTCAGGTGAGGGGATTCCATCCTAACTTCTAGCCTATGATCTTTCCCCGAGCAATTCCAATGACTTGCTTTTCTGCAACCAGTCAACACGTTCGTGCTTAACTGAATAATTCTTTCAATGGCAAAACAATATATAATTTAACAATTATAACAAATAAAACAATAAAACTGAACCAGATAAAATTAAACGCTGGCATAACATATAATTTTAAAAATCCGATATATGTCTGACTCTATACCGACACATCTGCAGTCATGAAATCTTTGAAATTTTTTTGGGATTTTAGAATATTCAGTAACTTATACGAACTGTACCAGAATATTGGATTTTTCATTTATTGAAAACACGCACCAATGTCGTGAATTTTATTCCAATAAAAATAATCATTGTAAAGTATATAAGATTAGTATTTCTATACGAAATTTTGCGATAAAAAAACAGTTCGTTCGAAGGGGAATTTTGCTCAATAGTTTATAAGGACGGTAGGGGTTGTATGGTTATTGATTTTCCATATTCTGAAACTGTTTTATGTATATTTCTCATTTTCGTCCTATTTGTGAACATATTTTTTTGTTCTATTTCAAAGAAATCTTTTTCAAGATAGTACGCGTACGTGACTCGAAAGTAAAGGACTTAAAGTTTTGCTCAAACCTTCTTCAATGAAACTTTCCATCAGTGTCTTTCAACATCACGAACGAAAATCATGGGTCATACTTTGGTACACGAGAAATAAAACACAATATATTCCCAATATTTAAAGACACTTGAGATTCAGAATGGTGGTCATCTCTGTATTACCTCTATGGGAAAATTTATTGTCGATTTTCACAAAAAACAAGCTGGTGAAATCTTTATCTATTAAAGAAGCTCCAAAGTGAGCCCCCCCCCCCCGGCACCAAGTTTTAGACCAGAAAGATATTGTAAAACTTGAGATTCCAAATGTCTGTCCCCAAGGCACATACCATAGCGACGTGTTTGTCTAATTTCCAATTTTACTGTTTACTAGTCCGGGACTAAAATATGTTTGCCAATTTGTTTTGCTTATGCCCTGTATGTCGACATATTTTAAGGGAATTCAGAAGTATGTGTGGTTGTTCTCTAGAATAAAAATGATGAAATTTGCCAAAAATTAATAACGGGCGTTGTCCTCTTAACGAGGTTTAAATATAAATATTTGTGCAAATGTTTGCTTTAAAGCAAGGCAACAAAAATCTATGAGATTTCTGTGTTGTGAATTTCACCGCGGGCAATGTTCTTCTGAATGACCCAGGACCCTCAATGTCACATGACCTATAAAGTCAGAGCTGGTCTGACCAAGTTTACCGTCATTATTATCTTCTGATGATCGTTTATGAATAAAAAAGGCTATAGTCTTTTCTTTCATTAATGCTTTTAAAACGGAAAGGGCGCTTCTGAATGTGAAGTTTAAGGCGGTTTCGTGCCTCGACACTAGAACCCTTGATAAAATTTTCCTAGGGAACCTTTAAATCACTTTCTTGCGTAATCAAGAAAAACAATCAGGGGGTCATCTATTAAATTGTGGCACTATAGAAACAAATTGCACTAAATTTTCGACATTTGAAATTCTAAAAGGACGCTTTTCCTATATTAACCAAACAGTGAAAATTAAATTTTCGATTTCCACAACAAGCGCCATAGGGTGAAAACTTCATTTATTTTTTACTTCACAATAAGTGCTCGCAAACAATATACCTGTCCAGTGTTTATTCCGCCATGATTCTAATGTGAAGACAATCGATTTCGTCGACCTTCCAAAGTTAGATGAGACAAGGAAAGGCGACGTGCTCTACGATTTTGAACTACTCCACTTTTATTAATTAACGTCGGTACTGAAAACAGGGTCACCACAAACGGCACAACAACCAGCCATTTACCGAATTCAATTTTTCATAAAGAAAAAATTAGGTCGCCATAATCTACATGAACGTGTAACTCCATTAAAAACAATAAAAAGTCATCCCAAATAAAACAAGGTGACAAAGTAACTCACTTGGGCAAACTATTTTTAGTATTTCCAGTGATCTGAAGCACCTTGCTCATTTATGTAAACAAGACTTGCAATGACAGCACTGCATTTCAAAAGAGAGCTTTGTTGTACGTTTTCATGTAAACCATCTGAGATTTTGGTGCTGTTCATAACAGTGCCTGTAATATACAACCATGGGTGTGATGCGGTCTCGACACTGTCACCGTGAAAGCGTTGGGGTAAACGGTCTAACACACGCTTTTCTGATAAATTTGATGAATTAGTGATTACGAATGCAAATGTTTTTGAAGGTATATATGAGAGAGAGAGAGAGAGAGAGAGAGAGAGAGAGAGAGAGAGAGAGAGAGAGAGAGAGAGGGGGGGGAAGGAGGACAGACAGACAGACACAGATAGGAAAGGAAGGGAAGGGAAGTAGTTGAAAGAGAGCGCGACACACAGAGAGGGGCAGATTATTGTTACCGAGCGACCTCTACCTGTCGACCACGCCGAAGTAAAAATTAACTCAACCGCTGGGGGCGTGAAATCAATGCAATGCAAAGGATCAGATTTGTAAACCAGAATCCCAGTTGAACCACATGAAGTAGCCGTCGTAGTGGCTTTCATTTTTTAATTCCATGGCAAAAATACATTCCCACGTTCTCAATTATCCACCCGCCTGATATCGAGTATAATATCATTTCATAAGTCGGTCATCCTAATGGTGCGGCCGACAAAACATACCCTTGGCCCTGCTTACAGACAGAGCAGATAAAACAACGACAACATTATCTATGGTATTTATCCGAAATGCGTAATAATGGCAGCAACGTATGCAATGACATAAACAGGAGTTTATCATTTGACAGCCAATCATGTCATCCATCCACATTTAATACATGCGTTCGTGGTGGTTTGAACTAGTTATTATAAGTCTTCTTGAAAAATCATCAAAAGCGACAATTTTATGATCTTAGGAAGGTTGAAGAATTAATTTACCTTTTGATACACGTCGTCGTAAGTTACTCGATGCGTTTTATACCTGCTTATGACCTCACAGAATTGTTACAGGTCGCATTCGTCGGCGGATAACCAGGTGTGCGCCCTCTGACGACAACTTCGCGAGCGGGTAACCCTTGCCTTGCAGAGTACACCGCTATGCCACGCACAGTCACGCCACAGAGCGGAGAGTTGTCAGTTGTGCACTTTTGGGGCGCCGTGCGTACTCAATATCTGCCTTTGTACGCTCTTCACAGTCAATCGGTTTAGATTTATTTCAAAACCTACGTCACACTTTTGTGTTTATTCCTGTAATTTGCTGTCGTCTAGAGGAAAGTAAACAGTCGTTTGGTAACAATAAAAGCCCCCGAACAAAACAACGCCTTGTAAAAATCCGCATATATCCTATGATTTTGCAAAAGCCTGGTTGCATTATCTGAATTCGTACTTGCAGATAGGCTAGATTTAAACTTAAAAGACATGGAGATGCGTAGGTCAGCTGCAAATTATTTCATTAAATATAATGTCAGAATTTTCCCGGTATATCCTCGTCATTGACAATTTCATCGCTCGGAAAAAATTGAAGCAAAATATCGACCTTTTCTCTCACCACTGTGAGTGAAACTACAAAAGTATATAAAACCGAACGGGAGACATACCACGTAATTCCCCGTAGTGACGTCATCTGACGCGCTGTCGTGCATGTCGTATACAATGTACTAGATACGCATTGTCATGACAACAGGAAAGAAGTACGAAGAATGCGGGCATTGTTTATAGGCAGCGTTAACGCAAAGCGTATCAGAACGAGAGACTTCGCATCCAATCATATTGGCAACGAGATTTTCCATATCATAATGAGTGACGTATCCCCGAAACAGTTTCCTTGTATAATAACCTTAACTCTGGATTGTCACTCATTTTTTTTATCTATCCGATCAGTCAGTTCAGCGCGCCGATCCGTTAGCCGTGCACCGTTACAGCTCTTGCCCCGGGGAGCTATTTTTCGAGAGATTCTGGACGCTCTAAGGGAGCTGGATAATTGCTTTTAGCTATTGGCAGAGTTTAGTCTATTATTCCGCGTTTTCAATGACTTTTTTCTCCGAGACTGTGTTTACAGCCTGGCGAGGTGTGTGTTTGTGTCATTATGCAAGCGCATAAATAGGAAGTTGTTTCGGATGACACGAACCTATCCCTTACACAAACAGTAGCCACGAAAAAAACGCCGCTATTCAACCTGAGTTGAATTAGAATGGCTCATATACACAATGGGTTCTCCCTCTATGCATATGTACAATACATGTAGTGCCCTACTGTGTACACCGCGCTCTGTTCGAACGTGCTAAGTTATTCAGAAGGGAACCGTAAACCTTAACGGTGTCAGGCCGAGTGTATATGTGCGTGTCACTGTGACGTGAAGGCCAGACTTCACCTCAGCGTAGACGGGGAGAGCGAGCGAGCGAGCGAGAGAGAGAGAGAGAAAAAAAGCAACAACCGGTTACAAATCCATGACACCACAGGTAAACGTGTATTCTGTTCTGTCATGGCAGAGACCTGGATCGAGCAGTGCTTGAGCGAGGCTGAAGCAAAGGATACTTCCCACCTGGACGAGAAGGAAAACTGCGATTTGGAAGATCTCGACCAACCAAAACCAAGTAAGTTCCCCTCTCACAGCCGCGCGTACAGCTACGTACTATAAGGGGTTTGGCCAACGGTGTTTAACCACCGGATTGTGCTTGCGTGAAACAGATGTCATTGTTTGCAACGCGGATTTTTCGAATGGCGCTTTTTTCTTGCGACCAAAGCTAAGTAGTTTATTGTGGCGAGTAAACTCGGGCAGATTCTAGTCGCGCACTGGCCGGTTACTACGCAACACTGTCATTGATATCTAAAGAATTAGCGCTTATCATTTATTAAATGAAATGTACATACATATGAAAGTTTCTATCGAGGGGGATGCTATTTTTATTTATTACGAGACCACTTATTTGGAATTTTGTTGATGGTGCTTGGGTGTAAACTTGCAATGACCTACAAAAATATCAAAACCATCCTCCGATTGCGAGCTATTAGAAGAGGGTATTTTAATCGTCACGTTTCGGGCATACTGATTAGGGATTAATTCTTGTATAGAAAAGAAACCTGATAATTGCTTACCTACAGTAACGTTTTCCTAAGAAAAATATATACAAAACACAAGGAATATTATAATTCAGATTGTGCAGTAACTTCACCAGGCAAGGTTGTTGTAAGTTGGACGATGTGATTTCACGCGCTAGAGATTTGAGATTTGAGATTTCCAATTGTATAGGCCTATACCGGTGCTATGTCCCCACTGAATGATGCATCGCCCATACAAGTTTGACACATGCGAACAAGCGTGATGGGTACCGTTGTGTTTTTTCTTCATATAGCGAACGCTAGCGGCCCACTTTGCTTCGATACACAAGGGCTATATTACAGCAAACGATGGAGACATTTGTGGTATTGAACTTGCAACCCAGAAACTATGGGCGGGACGAACTTTCTATACAGAGCGACGTCAGCAGTGGAGCTCCGTCAGCGGAGAAATCAATGTTTCCCACAACTGTCATTCCGAAAGGATGAAATTACATAGTTGCGATGTGTCGCTGGAATTTTATTAAGACAATTTGTATCCATGGGTACCAACGACGCAAGGCATGCTCAGGGTACATGCCACACTGGTTTACTGGAAGTTCAGGGCACTCCATCCGGAACACGACCGTTATCACACGTAATACAAGAAGCTGATCGGCCAGCGCCCGCTCTCTTGGATCGCGCGGACAAGTAAAAGAACAGTTTGTTTCACAATGTCCTGCGTGAAATCGGATTTCACGGGTTTTGATTGCATGAAAGTATAACCAAATTATCTGATTTTTTTTTGCAAGTGACGACATGTCCTGTAAGGCTCGCAATGCCATGTACCGCTCACGAAATGGCTGTCTTGAGAAAGATCGGACAGTGCGGAATACAAAAGCCGTGTTTGTACAAGGGCAGTTCGTGATGTCGATTGGTAGGCACTTTGAAGAAAAGGTGTCACATTTGAGTGTTATAGATTTGACAACTTCAATTTATTATCTTCCAATTTAGAAAAAAAAAATCATTCCAACCCAGCCTATGTTATGGTAATTCATACCTCGCGAGTTCGTGACATTGACAATGACGAGTTGGACAGCAAAGGAGCCAGTAATTGTTAGCATTAGTTATTTCCGTGGCTTACAAATCCGAATTTTCAACAAGTCGGCAACGTTTTTTTTCGCAAAATTGCGAGTTTGTTTTCCCCGAACCAAAACGTTTGTAAGCTTTGTTCACGAGTGCGTCAGTGTCAGTCTCGAAGGTACGCCGCACCGCCTGCCCGCGATGTATGGCAGTAAAACCGTTGCATGGAAGTATTGTAGTCATGGTTTTGCCGACCAAAAACCTTTCCTGTAAATACACTGCGGCAGACTCCGCCGACTGACGAGAATGCGACAGTCATTACGCGGTCGTTAGATCGAAATGATGGAAATTTTATGATACGGTAAAAATTACGGTGAATACACTTATGTGTTCCTAATGGATTATAAAATTGTTCTCGTCTTCGTCTTCTACTCCCGAGGGCAGAATCCCCTCTTTACCTCCCTCGACATATGCGTCCAATTAACACGGATTCAAAGTTAGTCGAACCGGAGTATGAATTTTAACGTAATTATCGACACCTTATGAAAGCAATCGCCGAAGACAATGGCAGCGGAGGGAGGCTCTACCCCGGCGAGCGTCGCACGTTGGCCCGCTTCCTGTCATCGGCGTGGTCTACATATGTTGAACGGTCGGGTGATTTATAATACTGCAAGATCGATATGAATGGTGCTGGGCAATTCGCCATTGAAGCCCCATATCCACCATCGCCGTCGTAATTCATTTAATGATATTAGTAATGCAATAGCATATGGCTCTCCGGCTCGTTCAGAAAGAGGAGACATGCTAGCGGAGACAAAGCTCTCTATAGGAAATGAAATAACAAATAGCGCACAGGTCGACTGTTCCTCGTCGCTGTCATCAATCAGTTCATCTGCCTCAAGCGCTTACAGTCCGCCAGCCCTCCTTTTGCTTTTTTTTCACTTACCAAAAGGAAGAGATATCTACTGTCAACTCGATTTGGCGAACGACACAAATTGAAGAGGTTCGACAGTGGAGAAAACCTGTACACATCAGCGCGCCATTCGGGATGGTTCATAAATAGTGGCGCTACTAGTTCTTGTTCAGCTAGAGAGAGCGAAGTTATCACCGAAATACCCATGTACGCCTTTTTTTCCAAATTTAAGCGCGGTTTTCGTAAAAAAGAAAGAGAAAAGAAGTTTTACTTGCTTCTCAACAAAAAGTTGATGTAGAGGGGCGATGTTGAGGGAGAGGGGTTAATGAAACTGCACTGTAGAAGGCAGTTCGGAGGAGCTGGAAATCGCACCTTATAATTGCTGCTTTGAAGGTGAACATTGCTGTTTCAAAGGATGGCAACAGAAAGAGAAAAAAACATATCCGTATCGTGTGTCATAACGGTGTTTAAGTACGCTTGTAAACTGACTTTCCCTATTTAAATTGATACTCTTCCGATAGACGGAATCACCGAACCGCTGCCTACTCTTTAACTTCGTTGACGCTGGTCAGGTTTCAGCACAGTGCCAGTGCGTTGTCGCAGTCCGTTACTCCGTGGCACTGCGATCACCATTTGGCCCGCGGGCTTGGTGTACCGCGACACCAATATTAGGTGTAGGTCCCTATATGCACACACTCACACTGTTTATGTATACGGTTTAATGACAAAGAACGATATTGCGGACAAAGCTTAGCTGAACCGTGTGGAAATATATCTGCACCCCTCCCCTCCGAAAGAGGACGCACGTTTCTCACTTTTTAAGAGGACAATTTTATTGCAATTGCGTCATATGATGGGCACGTGACCAATGAGTCAACTTCGATCATTGGTGAATTTTGGCGGGAAATGAGTTCCATCCACAGATTCTATTTTGCGGGCGCGTATTCACATGCTGACTGGCTAAATTGGGCCTATATGTGAACCTAATCCCTTTTAATTGATATTTTGTGTCTTTTGTTTCAGGCGCTCGCAAAGCCAGTAAGCCGCACTCGACACCTTTGACCCTGCAATGGTAAGTCTGCATCCCATTCAAGAGGTTGACTGCGGTTCAGAACCACAGTACAGTTACCTGCCGACAGTAAAGAAAAAAAAAACCAAAGGAACGAAGGAATACAGAACAGAGTTCACACCCTGCCCGCGGGGTTATGTGTATATCCACTCATGGTGCTGTTCGCACACAATCCCTAACTCTTAAAGGTGTTCTTTTTTTGTTCGCTGTTTTCTGAACTCTTCGCCGTTGCTTGTTTAGCCTAAATTATCGCAGTTGTAGAACCACGCCAAAAGATGTCAAGGACAAGCTAGCATGTGGACAACCTGATCTCTTTTAGGTATTCAGCGACACCAGTTCGCCGCCACCTGAAAAGTTTTGTCGTTTGACATCGACGTATTGTCGGGACACTTCTAAGTGGACAACTTCGAGATCACTGCGTGTACGTGCGCACTCACGCCGACTTCAACGTTCTGGGCCTAAATGAAACTGCTCCGGGCCGCCCTCCATATGTTATCAACCGCATTTGCATATAATTTGTGAATTAAAAGGAAAATATATCGAAGTTTAAAAACATGAAATCGCAAAAAACGAAATTAGAGATTTTCTCTGTACCTAGGTAAACACGTGTTCAGATGTCACGTGGTTGAAGGATTCGTACACAATCTCCCACTGCAGAAAGATGATCGCACAGAAACGTTTCCAAGCATGTACCCCCCCCCCCGTGCGCTGACAACATCTCTGCAGACTCCAAAACCGATGAAATCTCACGTCTCTCACACAACCTTTACAAATTTCGACGTGTTTTAGTGTTCTAAGCGACCCACTTCACTTTCTTTTGATCCCTCAACAGCCTTATCAACACGGTGTGAATAGGGCGTTCTCCACAGCTGGCTTAATTTTCTCCCGTTAGCGCCATAAACCCAGCCGCCCACACGTTCGCAGTTCTCCTCGGGGTCACCGCCATGTATTTCCGGAATTCCGTTGTTTCGGCATGACAGAATCCCATCGATGCAGCTCGATGCGCGTGTTTCACCGCATCTGTCAGCACACGGGGTCATGTCGAACTTTTGTCTTCAAAAAAGTTGTCCTTATTGCCGGAAATCGGGGGCCAAACGCATTACGATACAAATCGGGGGGGGGGGGTATACATTACGAAAGAGCAAAATGATACCAATATGATGCTGTAATTTCACGTGCAGAGATATTATGTTCGCGCAAATATGTTCGGATGGTTTTGCACCTATTGGTATCTCCATCAATGTGGAATAGCAGTTCCCTATTCATCAAACAAATTATGATTAAAACCAATATACTCTTTTGGCTCTAGAGTCTGAAATTAAAATAATTCTAAAAAAATAATATATGTTGCCTGCTCGCTGGCTGATATTTCTAAGTCTCTGCTGAACGTACTTCGACGAGAGAGACTTTTCGCCGCTCAGTGGCAAATGCTTCCCATGCATTTAAGCGGCTTACACTCAGTTAAGTGGGGATAGACAGATCAAACGACGAATTAGTCACGGATGCATCCTTGTAAAGGTTCAAAAAAGCCGGGGAAGTCTGTGGATCGGGAATTCATAGCGAAAAGGTGGAATCGCAGTGTAATTTTAGCCGACTGTGAGCCTTGGCTTACGCAATGAGAAAATCCCGAGAACAAGTACTCTGAAATGACTGGTGTCTTTTGGTGTGACGTCAGAAGTATGCCAGTCAACGAAACGTGCTGTCGACCAGCCGTGCCAGAAATCTGAGTTGAAGGATTGGACGGAAAGTGCCGCAACACTGCTCGGAATTAGTTCCGCATGGTCAACGATGTGCGGCGGACAATAAAATAGTGTTTATACCGTCATTTATAGGTCCGTGTCGTTGGGTATGACCCGGGTTCTAATCACCGTTCACCGAGTTTTCCCACAGATTTCGTCAGAGTAGCTGGTCGACCTTCCGTCTACGAAAAATTTCGTGAACTACGGCAGAAGCTATCAGCAGAATATTGCATTCGTGCGACACCGCGGATGCCAATCGGAAGCTTAGGCACAGTCACTCGTGATCTATTCAGCTCTGGGACTATTCGCCCCACTATTCGCCCCATATGGGGCGAATAGTCCCAGAGCTGAATAGATCACGAGTGACTGTGGCTTAGGTTGCCTATACGGTCTCTCTCTTTTTTCCAAAGCAATGGCTATTTCAGTCCGCCCGGCGGTGCGAACTATGACATTTAGTCTGAAGATGTGAATAAACAACAGAAATAGGTGCCACTGAGAGGGAGGACGGTGCATTGTGACGTCACCGATCTATCTTCTATACAGTACATTTGCTATGCCAGCGGCCTCAGACCTGAAATTGGCATATACTCTTAGAGCGTTTTTGAAAAACGCCGGCGTAATCGCGGATTAGGGACGGTATTCGCGATTTTGGTACAAATTACACCGACTCCGATACCGATCCGGTTTTTGGTGAGCGGTGAACCGCGCGAGGCACGGTGAGTGCTACTGAAAAAAACCCACGTTCATTGCCCGTGACCCCAGACGGGTTCCAGACTCTGAACCCCGACATCGAAATCGCAGCTTATTGTAAGCCCGAGCGCGATATATAGAAGGGGTAAAAAGAGGAGAAAAAAGACTCAGAGATTTCATTGAAACTATTCAGGCGAGCAACATCAATGACATCCCATTTTATGCAAAGGGGATAAAATTAAATACAAGCACTCCGAATTTCCTTTTTGTCGAGTTAATGAAAAAATCGACCAAGCATTCTGTAGGACAAAATCGCTGTCCATTATGGCGAACAGCGCCCTAAATGTTATTGGATTGCTGGTACATTACGCCGGCTCATCATTTCATTACTTGTAAATTTTCCTTGATAAGAAAATAATGAAAAACTGCTTATCTCACCTGAGAACGAGATTAGAGACTATTAGACCCCGAGGGCGATTATTATTCCCCGCACGGATGAAATGCCAGGTATTTTATTCACTTCTAGGCTACTCCAAGATGCGTGCCACCTGGTCCTATTAAAGCGATATACTGTGTTTGTGACATACGCGCTCTCATCTGCTCCGAGTTGTCTCAATTGACTCTAAGTGAGCAAAAGTTTAAAGTTGCGCCGCTCACTTGTGAAGGCACAGTGATTAGGCCTACCTGCAAATGTGAATGTTGTTATCCCAGAAGCCTGCATGCAGGCTATAGTTGTAGGCCCTATTCGCCACATGCGCAGTCTCATGAGTGCGCATGCTTTGTGGTCAGGCATAATATAGACCCAGGGTCTATAAATGACCGGGCCTGGTATGTGGACAGAACGGCTGATTTTCCGATGAAATAAGTAAAATAAAGGCGGTCGGCTGGGTCGACGTCGTTTGCGATAAAAGTAAGTTCGACTATACGTCTCTCGAAATGCCTGCCCACATTTGAGCATATAGGCCTCTACTGCTCGCGAATTATACCTAAAAGAACCAATAAAACTTTTTTTGTTTCCTCTATATGCAATAAGCTTAATTATTGTAACAGAATGTCACGTGGTAACTTTGTGATATGCTATTTACCACTTAGTGTATAGGTCTATATCATACAGCTACAATTATGGTGTACGATCGACATCGGATCTCCCGTCGGTAAAATCGGTGCTGTTTTCTTTCTTCTATAGTTTGCTCCGCATTCTACCAGATAGCTATTGAATTTAAGCATTCTATATGTAAAAGCCGCTGTAAACTGACCGCTAACATGTAAATCAAAGATAGAACAAAATCATGCATGGTCAGCATTTTTGTTTTTCGTCGGCCATAGCCTTAGCCTAGCTGAAGACAGCCGGAGGTAGGGTAGCAAACTTGATCGAACTCAACATATGTTAGCCAAGTTTTGGAAGAATACGAAGAAACTGATGAAACTAAAGACTTTTTCCTGGCAATACATAGGATAATCATGATATAGGGTAACATGGCGCTACTAGTATGTCGGTAGGCCTTGTTTTTTTTCCTATTCCGCAACTCCCGGCGGGGGTGGCATACTCCACGTAGCTCAGCCGAAAGCTCCTGACGTGATATAGGCTTACGATTCGAAATTCCTATTCAACTTAAATTTTGTCGCTATTCTCCAATCGAAAGCATGTAGGGCCTACCCGTGTCTTAATTCAAAAACACACTG
>LD344536.1:169767-186895 GCA_001465055.1 Ptychodera flava | reverse complement strand
GAGCATTTTAAAAACATGGTGGCCCATCATCATAGTCAAAAAGAGGGTGACCCCCTCCCCGATCCATCGCCTCCCCCTGAAGAAACTGAAGCGTCGCTAAACTTTTGGGAGGGGTGTCGTCTGTAAAGCTGAAGGCTATAAGCTTATTTTGTGGCCAACTACAGGCTACCTCACATGGTGTAGGCCTAAACACTAAATTCTGTACAAAATGAAAAGTGAATATTTTTTTGTCAAAAGTTCTTGAAGTAAAACACGAAGTCAAAAACTCACATTTTATGACATTTCCTATGGAGTTATTGTAGGCCTATTGCCGCTTTGACTGTTCGGAGAGAACCCACTGCACCGCAGAATGGGGGCAGTCTGATTCCGGAACCGCTCAACTTGACCTCAACCGTAGCGGGCTCACGACCTTTTTCGGAATTTCCATGCTCGGCATTCAAATAATAGTAATAAGCTTTAATTATAAAAGTCTTTAGGGAATATAGTTAACAATTTTGGGGTATAGTTGTGTAATGTCTACCAAAACAGATAATCGTTCTTGTGTTGACTGGATTTGTTCTTATATTGCACTTTGACCTTTGAACTTTAATGGCGCAACTTTCAGATCTGCAAGCAGATTTTGACGTTCGTCTCAAACCGCTAGATTTCCATCGATACTGAAAATTGTATCGTATAATGATGCCTAATTTTAGACGACTATTGCGTCACTTTGATACAGCCGCCTTTCCAGTCAACTTTACTTGCGTCTTTTTTCTATATTTCGGAAATTCTGTTCCATTTGTGCTTGTTCACTGTACCGTGCATTTGCGCATACAGCTTTGGCATGCACTGTTTCTGTTCAGTTCTCTGTCCGTCCAGCAGTGTCCAACTTTCATTCACCTTTCCATAAATGGCATTTTTATTCTGTACAGGCTAGAAGACACTTACGAGATAGCGGAGGGGGTGTGCATACCAAGAAGCACGCTCTACATGCACTATTTAGACTTCTGTGAGAAGAATGATACCCAACCTGTAAACGCCGCCAGTTTTGGCAAGGTAAGATATTATCAGTTCAGTTTATAATGATAACTGACGTATAGCGCTCTGTGCTAGTTTTTATTTTTAGAAACAGAAGTTTCAAAGGATGCCTCACGTTAATATAATTGAAGTCATACTCATACTTCGTCAAATGAACCGCTCACATCTTGTCCTCACATTACAGGACACCTGTTTTTCTGGTTCTACGGCTGACTTGATTACCGTGTCAATACACCAAATCCCCGGATCAAATCCAATGTTGCAAAATTGTGCTCTGAAACTTGTGGTTGTGCATCCAAACCCCTGTTACAGATTGTCTATTATCCCTCTGTGGACAGAAATTCAGACAAATCGTGCGCTTTTGCAACTGTTTCGTTTTTGGTGCAGCTTGTGGCTGGATCCTACCCCTTGTCATTTTCATACTATAGACTATACTATAGTTTTGATGCTGACACAGGTACATGAACTACTTGTATCAACTTTAAGCCAATCCAGTCAATGTAATTTCTGAAAGTATCTTCAAAAACTTGTGACAGGTGTTTACTTTTGCGTATCAATGATGAAAGTGTAATGTCTTTTTGGATCAGGCTGGTTCTAGGCATTTATTTGTTATACATCCCTAACAGACTTTTGTAATGGGACACACCCATAATAGTGCTGATTGCAAATGACGTCAATTTTCTTTCATTAATATGCGAAAATAAATATTTGTCCACATTTTCTGTAAGAATGACGAAAATAAGACTTGCTAGTGTTACCATTGATAATGAAAGTCACACTGATTTATGGCTCAGACTACAAGTTGCAACAACAGCCTCACATGCAACAACAACATTTGTCCAAAAAGTTGTCCTAATTTCAAGCAGTAGTGTCCAATGTTGTGCAGCCATATTTAGCAACAAACCTGATTAGCACCATTGTATCAAATATAGGAAATACTGACTAGTTAGTTATTTTTGCTGTATGACTCACTTTTGGAAATGTCATTGGCATTATCTATATTTCCAGGAAAGATGTAGAATTGTAAATCATAGACAGTATAGTTGCTTCTACTGTCTGTGGTTTATTGTTTTCCAGATAATTTACGTTCAACAGCTGGAAGGAGCCAATCTTTGTAGATCTCTTTAAATGTGCACAGCTAAAACAGAAAACTGTAGTATAAAAGGATGATTTAGAACTCATTGGATCTTGACTATTAAATCACAGACATAGACAACAGAAACCTGATTCATCACAGTGAAAGTTGCACTGTTAGTATTATGGGATATGCTTAAAACTTTTTTGAAAGAAAATGCAACACGTGAGCCCCGGAAGTTCATAACAGACCATTTTTCATTGGGTGGCAAAAGATTTGTCATCCATGCTTCAGAAATTAATTACCATAACTTTTGGAGAAGTCTAACAGTTAGAAATTTGGCAAGCTTTATGGTCTGAATGTTACATAAGTAATGATAGAAGAGACTGGTTGTGGTGAATAAACAGGCATGGAAATTTATGAGAACCCTCATAGCATAAGAAGCAACCAGCAGTGGCCTAGCAACTTGGACATCCCACCCCTATGATTTCACAACCCACTGATTTCAGCCTGTATTTTACACTCCCTGAGAGCAGATAATTATTAGCTGTTTACCCATGCGTGTTCACATGCATAACAGTTCAAAAGTGTTCGGTTTGGAAAGACGTAATGTTTAGACAATTACAGGGGTTATTTTTCAAGTGAAACACTGGTGAAAAGAAATTTAAACCACAACTCCTCAAAGATGTCATTTTGTCATACATTTTATTTTCACTGCCAAAAAAGTGTCATCAGCAATATACAATTTGCTGACACAACATTAATTATTGAATTAATCAGCTGAGCTTAACAAGCTTTCTTTGAGATTATGTAAATAATTTTTGCCAGACTCTTTAGGAAAAATGGTACACCCTAGGTTTAACTATCAAATATACACAGGAAACACCGGTTAAATTACTGTAAATATGTGGATTCTGATTTGACCATCTATATTTTAGTGCCATTCCAAAACTTATTGAGTGGTCATACTAATTGGCAACATGAAAGGTCATCTAATCAATAGAATACTCAAAATAGCCAAATATAAGCATAATTTCATATATTTTGTTTTAAAAATTGTCAGCTTTCAAGTTTATATAGTTCTTTACATAAGGATTTTCCTAGACTATTACATAATGAAATTGATCCAATTTTAACGATGCATTTATGAGTTAAAAGATGTGGAAAATCAAATCTTTCAGGTAATTTTTTCACCCTGCCCTGTGGATGTGTAGCTGTAGTGCATGTATTCATCTCGGTTGGTGCTTTTCTTGATGTTTGTTCTCAGTAAGAGACATTGCATAACAGCACAGAGCTTTCCAGATGCTTAGTCCTTGTAGCAGACCCTACATCTAGATCAAAGCAAGCTGAAAATGTTTATTCTAAATGGTAGAAATTTTAGCTCCATACCATCTCAGTTAAAATAAGTTCTGATGTACTGAAATATTTGGTGCGACAGGTAGAGTTTATAGAGACATTAATCACCATAGCAGTAGGATTAGAATAGGTAGATACAGGTATAAATTTGTTACCCTGTTTGACTACTGTTTATAAAATATCATTGGAAGAGTTGTGATTATGTGTTTAAGAATGCCATAATATGATAAATATTGGATTATTCTCTTGTCACCTTAATTAATCCAAAACATATTTGTACAAAGCCTAGCAATTTTGAGTTTTGTGTTTCTGAACTCGTGTCTTTGAATCAAAGGAAATGTGTTGCTTTCATGTCAAAGTTTGGCATCTGAATGATTCATAAATATTTTTCTCAGGTAGTGAGCTGTATTTTGAGACACTTGTTACCGTACTTAAGTTCTGTGGCTGTTCAGTTTTCATTCCAACCATTTCTCTTCGTTAATACCGTTTTTATGGTAGGATGTGCCTGGGGGATGATTTCCACACACACACAATAGTGAGTGCATTTAAACTCTGGCTGATACTCTTATTGCATGAAAGCTTTCTCCGATTCTCCCTCATCAAAGCACAAGACATTAGGAGGCTGTGACACATCTTTACTTCTGAGTGGAGCTTTTGTCATTTGTCCATGACCCTTGAGGCAACACCACAGACATACTTTTTGGCTGCCAAAAAAAAATGTCACAAATGAAAGTGCAATGGGCCCGTTATTCATAGACCCAAATACACCCAGCAGCAATACACAGTTTTGAGCTTAGCATTTCTCATTTTCCACAAAAAAATAATACAATAAATTGTCAGAATTATCTCCAACTGCTTGGTTCGCCGATTTCATCTGATTAAAAATTAACTTGAACTCTTTACAAGTGTTCAATTCCAGAGCATGTGCAACTGTTTCAATTTTGATATTTTCATGTCAGAATGAAACACACCCTAAGGCTGGAAATAGAAACCGTAGTTGAGAACGAGAGCTGAGAGTAATTCTTTATTACGCTGGCTATTCACGGCACACAGCGGTGGTTACTGTCCCTCGGGTACAAATTAAAATAAGCCCATTGCCCTAGGCTTTTGTATTGTGCCACTTTAATGCTTATGATTTGCTTTGTTGAATCATTGTGGCATCAAGTAACATACTGTCTGATCAAATCGAGGCTATAGTCGCTACCGCGCCCTTCAAGAGAAATATCACTTTCGTTGAACTCTGTGGAAAAAGAAATCAGTTTTGATGTTTGTTCTGGTCATTTTATATTTTCTGTAAACAGTAGGTTTTGAAATACCTTTGTTTGAATAGAATTCCAGGGAAAGGTAGATTTCTCTAAAGGTTGTTGAACAAATATGATGATGAGCAAACTCAGCATTGTAAGATTCCTCAAAACTAGTAGGGTAATATGATCTTGTGTAGCCTAGAAGTCCTGTCTGTCAAGGAAAATGTGAGACTTTCGATCGTTAATTTATGAGAAAGATAGAGAGACTTGCTAGGAAAGAGCTAATTGATCAAGGCAAATAACGCCTTAGGGAAAGATTTTCAAACTAAAACTCTTCCCGTTTCTCCTAAAGAGCTTGTGTCAGTCCGTGTTGAAACTGATAAGATAATTTTCACCTCTTTTATTTTTGAGAAAATCAAAAAAATTATTTTTTTTGTGTTTTACCTGTTTGAATTCAACAAAAACTAGAAGTCATTTTGAATTGCAAAATCCTATAAATTTGTGATAATGTGCTGTTTTAGTCTGAAATATTGCACAGTGACCCCATAAGTTTGTTCTTGATTATGAGAACATTACAGGTGTAGTCTCATAGTCTGGTAGTTTTCCGAGCAAGGTATGTGCAAAATTCTAAAACTTTAATTCTCACGACGCAGAGTGCCTTAAAATTACATCGGTGGCAGTATATTAAAGGCAAATTAAGAGCCTCTGTATTATTGCCACGTCTTCAAGACTGCCCGTAATGATGATTGATGAGAATAGTAATTGTTGCATAATTGGTCAATATTGTCCCAGGAATTGTAGCCTGGGGATGCAAACCAAACTGTCCCACAAGTTTTGAAGGATAAGTTTTGATAATCTTTAAGAGATTTTTTTGAATTTTGGATAAGTATACAGGTAATAGAATGGACCCAAGTCAGTGTCAGTGGCGTTCAAAAGAAGGAGCAAGCACATTTCATCCGTATTTTGTCGGTTCTTGTTCATGCCTCGGGCCTAAACCCTGCCGCTTTCATTACTGTGAGTTGCTCAACCCATTATCTTGGTATTTACTTGTACTCTGTGCCTAAAGCTTCGGGTCAAGGAGAATATATTACATCTTTGTTGTCAAAATACTTCAGCTGTGGCAAAATGCACTATGACAGCGTGTCTGGACGTAAAAGTAATTGGTCCTCGACTGATTTCCTGTTCATAATATTTTTGGCGTTTGCTGTTGGTTTGTCAGAGCTTGAGGCTGGTATGAATCACTCAAGTAGTTTTTATAATGTCAACAAAAAGCTGAGACGGCAAGTTGTTTTTAGTCTCTCTATTTAGGTAGAAGATCTACAACCACAAAATATCTCATCAGATAAAACATCGCTGATGACACTTTATGTCCACACTGATATCTGAATCATAGTTATAAGTGCCTATGATATAAATCTGGTAACAGGCACCTGATACAGATTAACAAGATGACCAAGAATGCCTGCAAAAAAGCTTTCGATTTTCAGAAAATCAAGAAAATTCAAAATTAGAGAAAATTAGCAGTGGTATTCTGCAGATCTCTGCTTTCCCAACAGAACTCTGATCATGTGTTTTATCTACGAAACTCTGTCTGAGAATATGATTCATATAGATGACCATGTATTACCTCAGGGATACCTTTCTGAAGCCCACCTATAAATTTAACATAGCTTGAAAGCTCTAGGTTTTGATCAAAGCACTGTGTTGCCATATTTTTTTCATAGTAGAAGAGCCAGATGGTTCACAAACCTTGAGGTCGCCATAGTCTATGAGTCAGGTGATTTTACTTCAGCTGATTTTCTACATTTATAGAATGAGTAATGTTGTAACTGCCTATTCATTGAGACTTTATGGATATCTTCCATGACTTTCAGGAGCTATGGCTGGCAAACTTCATTAATAATAATGAGGGTCAAAGGTCAAGACATTTTAATTTGAGTGCATCTAAGTTATAATCGAAAGTTAATATCTACGTGTATGTTCACTGTCCAGCAAATTTTTCAGACAATTGTTTGTTGAAATGAAATGGTGACATGCCAGTGTTTCAAGTGTCAGAAGGTAATATGCTATCTGTGTAATTCTTTGTCACATCTCAGTCAAATCTGTGGATTGATAATCCATGGATAATCTGTGATAATCACTGATAATCTATGGAAGACTCAGTCCTATTTTAGTAAAGACACACCAGATGCTGTGTAAGTTGTATTTCAGCACCAATTGGATGCTGAGGCCTTGCAGTTTTACTGTCAAAGTGAACAAACTGCCATATTCCTCTACTGTAGTGTGTTACTATTCAGCGTCAAATTATCCCACATTTTTCAAGGAGAATGTTGTACCTAAATTTTAGTACAGAGGGAAATGGGTATTAACGGCTGAAAGATGCTCACATTATTATTAAATTATAACAAGAGACCGCACAAAGTAAATCATTGTCACTTACACCTTTTGCAACCACGGTTTGCAAACTCATTGTTGTCAGTGGTAATTTTTGAGCTGTTTGTTATTTGGAATTCTGAGGATACTGAATAGCAATATGAATCATCTTACTGGAAGCTTTACAACAATCTGGGAAGACCATTAATCAGGCTGTCTACTTTATGTGGCTATGGGGAAGTATAGGTTGGCTGTCATGATGATTGTTGATCAAGTTTTAGCAACAAGTGGTCTTTGCACGTAGGAACATTCTGCTTGTCAAAAACAAAAAGAGATTAATAAATCATTGTCTAACAGTTGAGACCTTGTTTTGAACATTTTTCTAGGAGGAAGGATTTGCTGGTATTATGAAAAATTGAAGTCAGTGGTTTTACTTCATGAATGCTTGTGTTCCTGATGGAGATGTCTTGGAGAGCCGGCAAATACAGCTTTTTTTGAGTCTTTGATAGGAGTGCTTTCAACAGAACCCACTGATTGTGCTTGAGGAAGTGTTGAATCTGTCTGCGGCAAAACAATGACCGCCATACACAGAAGTGGTTTCAGATAGATTGGACCAGCCTGATCTGTCTGTGTTTATGCATTCACATAATACCATTGACTCGCATCCACTTAATGCACCTTCACGATCTGATTCTCATTTGTAGAAAATTACAACCTTTTTTTTGTTTTCAGTGAATTTGAAATAATTTGTCGGTCACGTCTTTTGTACGTCATTATGCAGCAGGGAGGGCAAAATTCGCAGCCATCCCTGAATTTCAAATGAGCCGGCTTTATTGCAGTTGTTATTTTTCCCATCATAGGGACACCAACTTAGGAACCAGTTTCGTATATTTGCTCAACATCTGCCCAGATCTAAGGCAGAAAACTTTGCTGTGAGCCTACACTGTGCTTTTGATTATGATTTTTGTCTATTCTCAAAAGATGAGAGGATTTGTGATGGGTGAGACTTATTCTTAGCTTTAAATAATAGTGGACAGGATAGAAAAATCTTGAAATACATCAACTGATTGCAATTCTAGAAGTACATACTTTTATTTGGACTATAAAAGCCAGGAGTAGTGGAGCAAATATAATATTAGTTTCTTTTGTGTTTGTCATATGTTATAATAAGTGTAGTATTTGAAGTGAAAAAAAGTAAGCAAATTTTACTCATTTTTAGCACTGCAAAATTTCAGCACAATCTGAATTTTTTAGGATGGAAATATATGAGGATTGCTAAAAATAGTGCATCAAAACTGGTTTGGTTGTCAACAAGCGTCTACATACTGATGTTATCACAAATGTACAGGTAGAACAGTGAGGTTTTCTACAGTGATTTCATTTCAGTGTGTTTAAAAAGGTTATGTCATGTCAAGATGACACTGATGCATTATTCTCACAAACACCGTGAAAAGATAAGTCTACCATGGTGTTGTTGCTCTCAAAACATTTCAGATGACACCTACCAAAATGTCAGGATTCCACTCAAAATGTCAGCATTATACACTCACTGATGCCAGAATTTTTGTGCATCAAAGAAACGTGATGAATTAGTAGTAAGTGTGTCTTTGTTTCTTGCGCCATTTTGGAGTCATGCAGCTGATGCCAAATGTTGTATAATTGCAAAATGTCAACTCCGTTGTAGACACAAAGGAACACAGACAATTATTTTCATAAAAAAATTTGCTAATGACTCAAAGATTGCAGCTTAGTTGTCTGGTTAGGAGAAGGTAGGGGGTAGGCAACTTGATGTCCAAGTCTTGCTTTCTTATTATAATGATCCACACTAATTGATCCCCTCAAAGCCCGTCCACATTGTCTTGGACAATGGCAGAGACAGCCAGCGGTGTTTTATCCGCTGAAGTACAAAACCACTGAGACAACAGACCACACATATCAGCTGTAATCCCCTGGCTGTATACCCTGTTAACACTGAAAATCACTGTCAGTTTTCACACAGGCCTTTGTTTTTGGCTTTTGCTTTTTAATAAGTCCCACTGCAATTATCGCCTTTGTTCAATCACTTTCATTATCGGGAGGGATGACAGGGGACTCGTGCGGCGCGGCTACTGCAGTACCTTACGTACTGCGTGCGTGCTCGCCAGTGGCCATAAGAGGCAGCAGTAATGGAGTTTGACGGGGAAGGGTCATGCTGGAACTCACGCTGGGTGCCACTTTCCACAGGCTGCAAATCACTCTAATTATGAACAGAGTCGGGAGGTCTTGCGGCAGTTTTGACAGCATGTCAGAAACTCAGATTCTAATCATTAACAAAAAGAGAAGGACACTGCAGTAGATCCCTTACTCTCATCCCAGTGTCAAGTTATACAATTTAGGGGCTAGGTTTTAATATGATATGCTTACCTTTACATTAGGTCAGAAGGTAAAAATGTGTGTTGCTGTTATGTTAATTTCATTGTTCTGAATTAATTAGCAAGCAAATGGAAAGTAATCCTTTGTCTTTTGTATTTTGCACCCTAGACATAATGTGTTGGAGTAATCCTTCCAAGTGCTTTGTTGGCTGAGGTAACTAAAATCAACTTTGCATAAAGTGATAAAGAGACCAAATAAATCGCTTTCAAAATGATTGCATTATTTGTATTTTTAAAAGTTGTGATTTCACAAGTCGAAATTTTCTAAGTGATAGATGAAAACACAGTGTCAGCTATACTTAAGGTAGTTCGCGCCTCGAATGTGAAAGATTTAAACTTTTGCTCAAACTTTCCTTGAGGAATCTTTCAACCACTCTCTTTCAAAATCAAGAATAAAAATCAGGGGTCACTGTGCAAATTATGGTACTAGAGAAACAAATAACCCAAGATTTACTGATATTTGAAATTCAAAATGGCCGCCATCCCTGTGTTAAATCTTTGGAGAAAAAATGAAATTTTTGAATTTCGAAAAACTAAGACGGTAAAAAGATTTTTTGCATCAAGAGCTTTAAAATGAACCTCCACAAACAGAAGATCAGAAAAGTATTGAAAAAGTTTGAGAGTCCGAATATCTGTCCCCGGGGCGCATTCTACCTTAAGAGTGAGGAAAGGGAACAAGATGTAAAATCTTGTTGACAACTAAATTTAAATCCAGTCTAGAATTCGGTTGTCAACAATAACATTGTGTGTAATTTGCTGTGTTTATTATTTGCTAGGGTTATACTTTGTATTTCAACTAAAAGGTAGGTAAATGTAGTTTTCTAGAACAAAAAATAATGAAAACATTATCAACAGTTACAGATATCTTTTCTTTGTGTTTCTTGTATTGACTTTGTTTGTCCCTTCTAGCATAGACCCTAAAAGAAAACTTTCTCTAGGGTCTATGCTTCTAGCAATAAAAGTTGATGAGAAAATCAGGCTATCCTTGTGAAAAATATACAGAGAATTTTTTGGGAATGGTAATATTTTTTGTGCATTTGACAAATGAAATCCAAAATGTTGGTCACGCTGAACTTTTGTGTTTCAGTGTTGGCTAAATATACTATTACTGAACACCAGCAAAATTGAATATTATAGAGTTGCAGAATAACTTTTTTGCATAAGGAGACAGCAGTCACAAATGACCACCACAGTACCATATATATTTGAAAGGTCAAACATGCTTTATCAGACTAAAACTTGTCTGTCACTTGCCATTGTATGAGAGGAATAGTTCACTTGTAAATAGGGATGACAGGGTTAATGATCCATAATTTGATTTATGCTGAAAAATCATAGTATGTTCCGCAAACCAGAAGCTTGTGATGAATGACATTGAAAAATGAGATGCCTTTTACCATTTTCAATGTTGTTGTTGACTTGTCCATGGGAAAGTAGGGTTTGTTGGGGTAGAGTAACCATGGTAGAGGCTAGGATGTGATATCTCGTGGCAAAAATTTTGTGATCACCTTGTATTGATCTGTGGAACATCATAGGTCTATACTACATGTAAGACGCTGTGTACTTGTGAAAACTGTCTCACTTTATGAATGCTCAGTGTATACAAAATTATGTTTCTTGAAAATTATCTCAATAAATGCTGTACATACAAAGTTAGTTACGCTTCTTGATGGTACATATTGTCACTATATAGAAAGTTAATCGTTTTCTTGCCTTCCTATAAGTTATCATAATTTTACATGTAATCATAATCTTCTATTTCCAGTATCGGTCTTACCAGAGAAAGTGAGATGTTACAATCACTGTTAAGGAGTGTTTATAACACAAAGCTGGATTTTAAAAAGTCACATGTTTTGTGTGTGTGCAAATGAGCATTAGAGAGCTCATCCATTTCATTATGGCATGGTCAATTTCATAATTGTATCTATTTTTTTGGTAGCAGTTGATTGGTATCATAGTACTCTGTAGCAGTGAAAAACTTGCGCAAACGGTCCATTGAACATGGCATGTTAAAGTGAGTGCATTTGGACTGTATCCATTACACTGCTATTTGTCAAGAGAGCCAAAGGAATGTCCTATAAAAATAATTTTTAAGAATAAGTTAACCTTGTTTGTAGAAAAAAAGGTAAAGATTTTGAAACAAGACAAAAGAAACATTACAAATTTCCTGTATGTGACTTACAGTAAGTACATCAACAGGTAGTGCAGGTAAAAATAAACATCTAAATTGATGTAATAGTAGGGGCAGTTTAATGAGTCTATTTTTCTACAATTTACATTTGTTATGGGAGGGGATATTAGCTTTTCAAGTGGCTTTTATAATCACTCCCTGGAGGCAAGCCTTTTGTGCTGGGCTTGTTCACAAATAGTAAACAGTTTTGACTTCTTTTTTGACATCGAATTTCCTTAGCTCCATTCCTTTGGTCTGGTCTCCCAAGGAACACGTTATATACAGTAACTCAATTGACACAGTCAATCAATACGGCACTTAAGGAGCTCAAATCTGCCAGCTTTGTCGCAGAGTGAAAAGATAACCAAACAGCTATCATAAGAAGAATTATAAAGCCATTTGTCCCCTTCGTTGTCAGCTTCCTTCATATTTATCCCAGACTCATGCTTGCTAGGCTGTCTCCTGGCAACCGGTTGCCATGTCAACCTGAGGCATTTTGTCACTACATCATTGAAGCTTATAATGCTTGAACGTTGTTTGCAAGTCGTGGTGTTTCCTTTTCTTGTTTTCTTTCTGGCTTTTTAGTGCACTCTCAGGAGGGTGCTGTGCTGGCAGTCTCAGAAATGCCGTCTCAGACCCACGTGCCGGTGCGTGTCGACAGCTACAAAGGGGAAGGCAGTTTATGATATTTATAGTATTATAAGCTCGCTTCAGACTCTTATGCCCCATGCTGCTCTTTCATTTCATATTTTCTATCGCTGCTTAACAAAAACTCAAACGCTGCAATCGGTGGGTGTGCTAAGCTATCTAGAAGTCAGTGTGATGCTTCCATTATTCCACGATACTTGCAGTTTTTTTTTTCCCTCTCTCCATGCGTAAGTGCATATCACCAAACCAGATTCACAGAAGGGAGAAAGTCATTGAACAGTTCAGTTCCGATTTTAAAAGAGAAATGTACCCACATTTCAGCGCCTGAGTGCACTTTGTAAGCCTGCAGGATGACAAAACTTGTAAAATCTGTTACAGTCATCGGCCAATTCGCCAAATGATACAGAATGTTTCTCAATTGATGAATGTGTAAGAAAAAGGCAAGGCTTGAAGTGAGGTTCCTAATCTGGTCAGCCATATACACATTCTATTCATCAAGGATTTGCCTTCCATAAAGTAAGAGGTCACCCAGACAATGGAAGTGAAATAGGAATGACGCAAATAAAATGAAGAATTCTGAAAGCCTGTCTTCTTGTTAACAGAGTACGTGTACACAATTGATTTTTATAGCTAAGAGTACGTGTAGACAATATATTTTTATAGATAATTTATCAGCCATGTAGCGTGCAACCTACTGTCAATGAACAGAACCACATCCCACATTCCCTTGCATGCAGTTGACAAGCAGTATAAGAATAGAAAAGCGGAGTCTTAGAAAAAGAACATGCAAATAAAATAGCAAAGTGAACAAGATGCCTAATTGAATTTATTAGTTTGAGAGTGGGCTAATTTGTTTGGTCCATCAGCGATAATTTGGCAATACTTGAACAGGCGTCCTTGGAGGGGCTGTATGAGAGGGTCTGAGAATGTCTAAAGTTTGACTGTGTGTGTGAACTCAGCGTGGGATGGTGTTCATTGTGCAGTTCCTAGCCCCACTATAATCTTTTGTGAGCTTTCAAATTACCGTACGAGTTCACTAATTAAGGATAGTGACCCCTTTGAATAAAGGCACTCAAAATAGAACCATTATGGACACGGCTACACGTCTTTTTACTGAAAAAGCTGTTGTTTTGAAAGAGAAGTTGAGCAATTTTGTAAATTTTTTTCGTAATACTGCATTTTGGCGTTGTAAATGTGTGTAGTGATTTGTCAACTTGTGTGCTATAGGGATGGCCTGTTGTTGTGTCAGCTCAGTCCAGATTTGCAGTTTCCACGACACGTTCAACTCTATCCACTGGTATTTCTTGATTCCCTTTGTGGAAGAATGATAACAAAAGAGCAAGGTTTTTGTTGTGTTCTTTATCTGTGAGATAGCATCAGCAATGAATAAAGACGTGATTTGAACAAGTTCCAAGGTAGTTTTATTCCAAAATCACTTATTTTGATTGTCTCGTTGGTGAGGCGCTCTGACTCAGTGCAGAGTTGAATTCTCCGATGAAAGGCGTCAGTAGTGCCAGCTTTGTGCCGTGACCTCTCCGGGCTCTGAAATCAGTCAAAAGTCACAAATACTATGATGAAAGAAGGCGTTCCCTAAGCAGAGCTGTGCTCAGGAGATTTTTCAAGTCTTTCCGCGTTTTCAATGGTTGGCCTGAATAAGGTTTTCAGATGTAAACGAGCTAGCCTTGGTGTGGTTCCTTTCAGTGGCGAAACAGACACCAACCCTTTCATGCCTAGAGCACCGTTATAATTAGGTCTTGCACAAAAAACTGATTTTTTTTTTTGGCGCACTTCTGCTTCAGCTGTAAGATGGCCTTCCTGCAAAGAAGGAAGGTAATCTTACAATGCACAAATCACACACCTGACCAAGCAACGGAAATTACTAGATTTGGTCACATCAAACTCTGAACACAACCCTCCCCAATTGCCAACAAATTCATTTGGTGTGACAAAAGAGTTTCAACCTCTGACAATTTGGCTTTCATCAAGAATGACAATACTTGAGTTAAGTTACACCAGAAAGATTCCAAATGGCAAACAAATACATCACTATAAATTGCAACATACCTTATAAACCAGTAATTGTTTTTTTTTGGCTCACAAATGTACATAATACACTAAAATTAGATGTTCTTGCATACAACAACTCTTAGGCTTTTGTTACTGTACAATAGTCTTACAACAGATAAACAATCAATCATGAAACAGAGATGTGAAAAGGCAAATTTATTTGCCATCGAGATCGAGAAGTTTTGATGTTGAAGTCCCCTCTTACCATTTCTGCTTCATGAGTTCTGCCCTTTCGTTTTGAAACACATTTGGTTTAAACTACTCTGTAGGGGTAGAGTGGCTTAACCGTTCTTACTTTCTGTTCAGTCACAAACCTTTCAGTGCAGTCTTAGAAGTTTACTTCAAAAATGTCACAAACAAAATCTATGCCTAAACTTACTCCTAAACTGCATGAAGTGTCCAATATTTGTACATTGGATTTTCTGGAAATTAAAACTAGGTATAGTATATTATCTTTTATTGTTAGTGACTCGCCAAAAAAAAACAATTGCAAAAAACATTTCAATTTGGACGTAGTCTCAAGCAGATAAAGTTTGGTTGCAGAGTTTTCAAACATAGCGTCCAAAATTTTCGGATGAAGCAACTGGTGTACTTGTCGCACACAGGGTAGAATTTCTGGCAAGTTGAACTCATAGCATGGTGTCAGGAGTCTCAAAGAGACTGACAGTAAGTTTCTCAGGTCTCAGACAGTCTGAAAGTCCTGAACGTTACCTTTCAACACCTATGGTGAGTTGTTGGCAATGGGTCAATAAAGCAGTCTAAAATGACACCACTTCAAAAGCAGTAATAGTGATTAATTTTCATTTAATTCTGTGAGATTTCTATGATATTCTGTTTTCAGGCTGGGTAGTGTGTTTGACAAACTCCACACTGAAAGATTTATGAATCACTCACGGCCTTAGTTTTGTATCCCTAATGCTAGGGATGTGCAAGGTATGCTTGGTTAGCCATGCTGTAGAATCAAAATGCTGTGAATAGTCAGTGTGTAAACTTTACAGGACACAAACACCATGTGTTCTCATCGGACCACTGATACTATATGTACTTCTCTGCCCTTCCTCCTGCCCATGACAAAGGCATCCTTGAAGTTCTCCTTTTCATGAAAATAACAGCTCTTAATGAATATACGGTATATGAGATAGGTACACACTACATTTCATCAGTGTTAAAGCCTATTTGTACACATACGTGTACTTTTACATACTACTGACACTGTTTTTTGTCAACAAAATTGGTTCATGCAGCGAGGACAGACTTTTCAAAACCAAAACTAAGTTACAAGTTCATTAGAATTGGAGGATGCATCTGTTATTACTGCAACTCTCAAGGGTGTCCCTTAATTAGTTTTGAATGTAATATCATTATGTCTTCTCTGTTTAAGGTCATTATCACTACCATCATTATCACAATTTTCATTCTGAAAATCATTTGATTGTCATCGTCCTTCTCTGCTTCATTAACCATCACCGAAATGATATGACTATTTTGCCATGATTGCATTTCATTAATATGACATCTACAGTGTATCTGTCATCATCAGCCTTCAGAATATCAAACTAAACTCCTTTTACAGAAAAACAGGCGATTGAAATTACTCACGTTGTAATTGTGAACTCACATATCGAAGAAGTGCAAATGCTGTAGATTTTTCAATTAGAATATGTCCTGAGAAATTGTGTGATTTGAGATCACTAATAATATTCTGCGTAATTCACTGTCAAGGTGTGAAAGTTGCCTGTAAACTCTAGCCCAAGCACCTCCTATGTGTCTTAGGTGTGTCGTGCAAACAAACAGACCAGAAAATTCAGGTCAAAGATAGCGGTTTGGTCGTGGAGTGATGATTTTCATTCACTTTCCGTGGGAGAAAGACACTATTAATAGTATTACCCATTTGGCGGCACCGTATACAATGTTGGAAGCTCGTTTCTCAACCATGCTTTGAATCCCATGTGCTACTATAGATTCTAACAGGTCTCCGCCTAGGTTGTAAATTGTCAGTTTTGTGTTCAGCATTGAGGCATTCAGACACAAGAAAGTCGGAAAAACATCACACTGTGATATGCTGCCTGCAACAATGCACAGCCCTCTTCATGTCACCGCGAGGTGATATTTTAAGGGAGAGTCCACTAAAGTAATAATAAAAAAGACCACAGTAAAATGTGAGACACATCCCTCATATGAATATTAACCGCTTTTAAATCATGTTCCTGGTCACTGGTCTCCCATTGAACAAACAAAAGCAATCAGTAGCGTGTGGAAAACAAATCGCTGCCCCAGCTGATAAAGACTGACCTCAAACCCAACGGAGCACAACACTAGGACCCTTTCTTTGAGTCCACAATTTTCCGCTATATTTGAATGATTTCATTGTCTCCCACTGTTAGTGCCTGGGGGTAGGGTGAGGAGAATGGGGGGGGAAGCAACGTAGTGGAGACGATGCGTGCAGACATTTCACTTTTAATCATCCTCATCTTTCATCTTTCCAGCGGTAACTCTTGCCAGCTGTGTGCTGGACATTTCTTGGCATCATCAAATTGATGAAAGCAAAGATGAGTGCACTAGTCTGATTGAATTCTATACATTGTCTCTTGGGCATCTGCAGAATATTTTCTTTTTGCTGGTTTTTTTTTTCGACATGTCTTTATATCATCCCTCGCACAGACATGATCGGAAACTTTTGAGAGCAGTCTCACCATGATTGCTATAAAATTGGTGTGCTTTACCTGTGAAATATTCCCATGCGAAAAGAGTACAGTGTTTTTTTACC